>JAXIUT010024351.1:0-16950 GCA_035586675.1 Eurytoma californica | reverse complement strand
TTTGGTTGGTCGAGTCTGTCCCTGCGTTCCTAAACAGTATAGTAATTTTTACTTGACCATTTTTCTCCGTGTAATTAGAACTAATTAGTTCTTATGCGGATATAGATAAATGAAGTTGACATTTGTTTGTAAAATTTTAACTTTATTTTCTGGTGGTTATTTAAATGTTTAAGTATTTCAAAACATCTATACAATATCACTCAAATACATAACATTGGAAATTTCAATTATTACAATGAAAAAAATAGTGCTTCAAAAATTACAGCGGTTTGTAGAATCTGGCACGATGAAAACATTATTTCGTTTCCGGCTCAAATTTAATGACCCCTTTATTGATCTTATAATGTTAGATATAATAGTAATTTTGTTAAATTATTTTTTCTTCGTATGATATGCCACTATTTTTGTTTACGCAGATGTATTTATCGCCTTTCAAACGCATTTTATCTTTACAGAGTAATAGAAAAGATTTCGAATGCAGCAAATGCAAAGCGAAGTTGAAATCGGCGATAAGCTTGCACAATCATCAGCGCTTCGTGTGCGACAAGAAGAAGCTGTACCAATGTCACATCTGTATTTTCAAAACTACCTACTTGCGCAATATCAAGAGTCACATGTTAAAGATTCATGGAATCGAGGTCGAGAAGAAACAAAATGTCTTCACTTGCAAGCACTGCCGAAAAGGCTATCGATACTTGAGCTACTACGAGAGACACATGGAATCTAAATGTGGACAGCTGAAGACCGAATTCAACTGCGAGCACTGCACTTACAAGACTCCGAGGAGATACGAGATGGCGCAGCATTTAAAAGCGGAACATCCCTTAACGTTTTAACACTTTTAACCGTACTGATATTGACTTAACTATAAAATTAGTTATAATATCTCATCGAATATTTAACAAATTTACTTTTTCTGGTTATTAAATTAAAAAAGAATCTTGTGCTGATGAACCTCCAACATTTGACTATTGCAACTGCAGATAATGGTTATTGCACAAATAATAAATAAATAATCTCTTCATAAAAAGGGTTTACCAAGTAATTTGTTTATCTATACGAGATTTATCCCTTAGCACCTAATTAATATTATTGATTTTCGTTGTACATTAATACTTTGTATTCACTAATTAAACGGGTGTTAAATAGCAAACTTTTTTCGACGATTTTTTTGTAATACTGTGTAATCGTAAGAAATTATAATTAATACACAATCGATCTGACATGGAGTAATTAATTTTTTTTATTCTGTAAAAACAAGCTCGTCATTTAGCAAAAGCATTTACACTGTATTAATTCATTTTTATGTTTGATCGTATTATAAATTGTAATTTTATAGCTTTTAATTATTCTGTTTCAGAAGCTGATATTACCGAACATCAAGATATTATTCATATAAAGGAAGAAATTATATCAGACGATGAACTTATATGTTATTCTCCTATTAATTGTGAGTATACGTACACTGGGAAATCTAATATAATAAATATACATTGATGCGAGTAATGATTTTTTAAATTTTTAGTTGAAGAGGTAAGCGAGGATTTTGAGGTAACCGAAGAAAATGTTGAGAAGTTTTCCTTTGAAAAGATTGAACCTATACCAAATCCTACCAGTGTAAGTCCGAGCCATATAAACAAAACAATTATTTCCAATATAGATGAATCCATTACGACTGTTATAAATGAGTCAATAGCAAAGCAGGTGGAAGAAATCAAAACTACTGAAGGTATGAAATATATTTATTTTTTCATTTTTCGTTAGGAAATGATTTAAACTATAATTACATACTTTTTCAGAACCAACAGCAAGCGGATCACACGAAGTTGTCGTAGTGCCCCCAAAAACTTTAATTAGGCGACAGTGGGGTAAGAATTTCTTTAAGTGATAATTTACTTCAATGGCTGATACTTTATTACTGCTTCTGGATTGTACAATGTAATTAAATAATATATTTTTCTTTTTTTTCTTATAATAACGCTATGAGTGTAAGTGTAATAAAATATCAACCTTGATATAAAAAAATGCACTTCTGCAGAGGTAAATATTATAGGAAAATTATAATACTTGGAAAGTAGAGTCAAAGATTGGCTAAACAAAAAAAGTTTCCAGAGTTAAACTTACAACAATGGCCGGGTAAGTCTTAATAGACTTGCAGTAAATAACACTGCAAGCATTGTACTGTCTACTATAAGTCAAGTAACTTTGCTCGCCAGTATAATAATCTTAACTTTAAATCTAGAAACTTTTTTCGTTCCATCTACAATTCACTAGTATATTGTAAACTTTCCAATAAAAGAAAAGCCATCATCGACCAACCCACTGACCCCCCGCAACCATCCCCGATTTACCACGCAGGTCAGCTGAAATCCGTGCTGCACTGCCCCAGCTGCAAGGACGACCCCCGCCACGGCCTGTCGAAGAATCAGGCCGCCTGCCCGGTGTGCAAGAGCCCCTGCGAGTACCAGTGCCAGTCCTGCAGCAAGTTCTACAAGTGTCTGGAGCACCTGAACAACCACGTGTGCATGGTGCTGATGGCGTCGACGCCGCCCACGTGCACCCAGTGCGGCGGCACCTTCTCCTCGCTGTCGTCGCTGCGCAACCACGTGCGCGTGAAGCACGACCGGGGCGGCCAGCCCAAGCGGCACGTCTGCTCGCGCTGCAACGTGGCGTTCAGCCAGCTGAGCAGCCTGCGCACCCACGAGCGGGTGGTGTGCGGCCAGGGCAAGCGGTTCAGCTGCGAGATGTGCCCGTTCGCCACGGGCTACAGCAGCTGCCTCCGGGAGCACCGCGTCCGCAAGCACGGCGAGAGCAGCGTCAGCCACAACCGCTTCGTCTGCACCAAGTGCGGCAGGGCCTACAAGACCCCGGGCCACTTCCAGAAGCACTTCGACCTGGTCTGCCTGAAGGAGTACGCCTGCGAGCACTGCCACTGCAGGACCACCAGCAGGGTGCTGTTCCACCAGCACCTAGCCGTCGCCCATCCGGACGTCCTGGGGAAGAGGAAGAGCCAGCGGCACAAAAAGATCGAGTATCATTGAACTTTTACAGTTTTCTTTTTATACCAATAGAACGATTTAATATATTTGCGTTGAGATGTAAATTGTAAACGATGGTGGATTTATATGTAGTTGAACACAACACGCATTTAAATGTGCTTTCGGTGTGACATTGTAGCGAGCTTAACCTCCGGTTAACTGCACATTATGACAAATATACCTAATCTTTACAAAGCTATATGTATATGTCTAATAATTGGCTAATTGATTTATAAACCTGCTCGAACTCAACCATTGTTACTGGTAATAGTTAACCTGCGTTTTGTATTATATTTTCTCATTTATTAATTAGTAGTATTGAATATAATATAATAATTATAGGTGTATTACTTTTTAGAAATTTAGAAAAGGGTTGCCTTATTGGTTTTTTCATTTCAAAGTCTCGCTATTTTATTGATAAACCCCAGAGAAACATGTAAAATAAATAATTTTTATTCTTTTTATAATGTTGTAGAAGCGTCCATTCCCTACACTCAAAGTAATTACATGAAAGAAGAGCTAATCATTGATTCAACGGAACGACAGATTGAGGATCCCACGGTTATAATTAATAAAAGGAAAAGCCACGAAACTAGTATGAAAGATATACCTTCAAAATCACTTTCAACGGAAGCAGTGGCCGTAAAAAGAGTACGTCGAAGGAGAAAAGAAAAAAGTAAAAGGCCAATGGGTAAAGAGTAATTTTGTAAACATACTATTTAAATGGAAGGAACGTGGAATATTTTCATCGTACAAAAGTGATAAATAGTCTACCTAGTAGTTGAAAATATTTCTTTTAAAATAATCAAGGCTTATAGCATACTTATCATTTAAAGATTAAAAAATGATCGGAAAATTTTAGAAAGATTCGATACTAAAATCAAGAAAATATTCGGAAGAAAATTCTTATTGATTATTTTTTAAATAAAATGATTTTATGCAAAACTTCATTAAAGCAAAGAGCGATTAATCTTTCCATTTTCCCTCCTGCAATGATTCAAACAGTTGTACTAACTACAACCAAATTTTTCAGGTCTCTCGGAGTTGTATCTGCCGCATTGCTCGGTGTGCAATGTAACAACGGAGCAGACGTTGTTCAAATGTCATTCTAAAAAGTGTCACAATTGCTCCACACCTTATCAATTCCAATGCAAGCTCTGCAGAAATTTGTACAAGAGTTCAAAATCTGCGCAAAATCATTTACATTATGAGCGTAGGCGACTAGCCTCTCAGGCTCCGACGACAGAGTTAGTTAATGAAAAGCTGCGCAACCCGTATACCTGCGAGCTCTGCGGCAAGGGCTACAAGTCGTTGATGAACTACGAGCGACACCGCAAGGTGCCTTGCGAGAGGCAGACCTGCAAAGAATTTCAGTGCAGCCACTGCCTTCAGATCATAGTGGGCAGACGACCCACCGTCCGACATATTAAATCAATGCACCCTGAGATTTTCTTTGCACCACATACGAGAAACAGTAATATGTAAACGAGCAGGAGTAATAAAACTGGAGATTTCATATTGGCAAATTCCTTGATTTGACTATTCCAATTCCCTCGCAGCTTCCTTATTGATTAACATGTTTATTTTATTTAGTCTACTTATTATGGAAGGCTAGGCGATTGTTGGAGCAGTTTAAGAAACGGCTTCTTTCGTGTGTTTCAGGGGTAGTGCCAAGGTTAAAGTAACAAATTATTACCCGGTAGATCCGCTGGCATGAAGCCGAGGTGGATCCGACCACCGCGGATCCCAAAGAATACGAGAACGCAAGAAAATTCGGAGAAGAATGTACCTACAGGTATAACCCCGGCCTTTCATCATTTGCTTTCGAAGGATATACCTGAATCTAACTCGACGATCTTTAAACTTTGCAGTCCTGACGCCGCTGTTCTTACTGCACTGTCCTTGCTGCGATAAAACAAGCGGGAGGCCGATCATGAAAAGCGATACCAAGTGTCATTTCTGTAGTACGCGCTATCATTATCGGTGCAAAGTTTGCGCCGAAATATTCAAACATTCTGATGCAGCGAATAATCACCGGAAGAACCTTAACAAAGGAAAAAAACTGTATGGTCATCCATGGTAGAAATATCGACTATTACCACTGGGCATTTTAAATTATTTTCTTACAAACCATTTGAATATGTATGAATAATAAAGCCGAGAATTTTCTCGTTGATGTATCAGTTTTATTTAAGCCCCCGATTCCCAAGTAGCTTTCTTATAAATTAACAAGTTGGTTTTCTTTGCACTCTACTTATACATGAAAGCATAGGTGTGCGGTTGTTGGGGCGGTTTAAGAAACGGCTACTTTCGTGTGTTTCAGGTATTGCCAATGTTAAAGTACAAAATTATTACCCGGTAGACCCGCTGGCATGTAGTGCCGATGCGAACCTAGGTAGCGTAAACGAGTGGTCGTTCAATCAGGTCCCGACCGTGCCTACCGCGGCGAACGCTGAGAATCCGAACGCGCAGGATCTGTCGGACGAGAAGCCCTCAGGTACGCTCAATTTTCCTTTCGCCTTTCGTAGGCTACGTACCTGAACCTGACCCGAGGAACCTTGAACTTTGCAGCCCTGTCGTCGCTGTTCTTGCCGCACTGCCCGCGCTGCAACAAGACGAGCGAGAGGGTCTTCTACAGAGGCGAGACCAGGTGTCGGGACTGTCGCACGCCCTATCAGTACCAGTGCAAGAAGTGCAACAATCTGTACAAAAATTCAAAGGCGGCGCAGAATCACCTGTTCTACGAGCGCAATCGGATGAGGCTGCAGTGCCCGCACTGCGACCACCATGCCTTCACCAATCGCAACTTGAAAATTCACATTGCCTCCGTGCACGAGCACAGGAACTTATTTTTTTAAGTTTTCTTTTCGTACTTAATTTTTCCTCTCTTCCGCATTGCGTGCAATGTGCTTTATTGGTTTCTTTAAAAAAGCTGTTTTATACGCATGGTGACTTACGAGATAATACATTTGAATATGTACTATTATTTAAATAAACTTTTTGTTACTATTATCACGTGTTGTTATTTTAATACATCGTTTCATCGTTAAAATAAATTATACTTTTCAAAATATCCAGCATTAAAATTAATAAAAATTTAATTTTTTACATTTTTTACAGCTCTAATCAGGAACCAATTAATGTAATTAATTTCGAACAACGATTACAAATTTGTTTTCAGTAAGTGTGCAGAATTTGCAATTTAGAAAGCTGCATAGTAATATTAACAGAAAAACAGAAGGTTAGAAGAGAAGATACTTCAGCAAATTTATTAGAGAAGAGAATTCACTGGATATTTCAGAAGAAAATATTTTCACATCAGGAATTTGTACTCTGCGATGGAACAAATTATTGTAAATTGATTTTTTAATAAAATTATTTATCTTATTATTTTATTTGATCAGCTGCAGTATTTATAGTTTATTTATGATCTTTTTAATTTATACATTAATTTTATTATCAGTTATGTACAATTTTGCAGGCTTATTTCACTGGTGATGGTTACATCTTTATAAGTAATTAGAATTTATGCATTATTTTGCACCAATTAGTCTTAATTTTCTTCATCATCACATGCCTTCACATTTTGATTTCAACATATATTTTCTTTTTTTATTTTTTATTTATACTTTATTTTATTTTCCTCGAAGAAGAATTTATTTTTATGCAAATTATTTTGCAGCGAAATAAAAGGCTGAGTGAGCAATGCTGAATAGTATAGTGTTAGTTTATTCAATAATTAAGTGAAACTTCAGCCGTCAATTTTTTTTATGAATCTTTTTTAAATTTAGGTAATCCTGCTAATGGGAAAATATAAAAAATTATACAATTAAAGGTTTTTATTAGTTCCATTTTTATGATCTTCTTTAATTCAATGTTGACCTATAGATGCCATGTATTTCTTTTAAAAAATTATGAGATAAAAAATTTGTATAGACTTTCTTCGTTGAAATAGATCGACTCTGAAACTTTTTACTTGATCATTTGACTGATTTACTTCAATTTTCCTCAGAATTGAACTGTGTAAAGTATTTCCAAAAAAGTCACAAAAAGAAACTCTCAGAGACTCTATTTGGAGGGTCTCTCTGGATTCTCTTCTACAAAAGCAGTACCACATAGCGAACTTAATTTAAAAGTAATCTACTTGTACGCTTCAGCATTGCTCAGCTCGCGACTAGACCTGGCCTAAAAGAAGTCCCCGCTAGCCTCTCCCGCAGCCGACTGACGCAGAGCCCGCGTGCTTCTCTCTGTCCGCAGGCAAGGCGAGCCGGCTGAGCATGATATCCCTGCTGCGTCGCAACTTCAAGCAGTTCGCGAAGAAGCCCCGGCCGCTGACGCGCAGCCGCAGCGACCAGCAGCAGCTGCAGCTGCGGGGCCGCGCGGAGCTCGAGATCGAGCGGCTGGACGACGACGAGGCCAGCTCTTCCCGCGACAGCCTCGTCTTCCCGGCCTCCCTCGGCCTCGTCTCCCGCCAGCAGCTCGAGCGCCAGCAGCAGCGCCAGAAGCAGCAGCAGCAGCAGCAACAGCAGCAGCAGCAGCAGCAGCAGCAGCAGCAGCGACAGCAGGGCCAGCAGCAGGGCCAGCAGCTCGGCTACACCGCGCTGCAGGAGCCCAGCCAGCAGCGCGAGTTCCGCTGCCGATTCTGCGGCAAGGGATACCGGTGGAAGAGCACCATGAGGCGGCACGAGAGCCTCGAGTGCGGCGACAAGCCGCCCAGCTTCCAGTGCCCCCAGTGCCCCTACAAGGCGCGCCAGAGGGGCAACCTCACGGTGCACTTTAAGCGCCACCACCAGGCGGATCTTAGCGCATGATCCAGCTGAGATTTTTCTACTCGGGTGCCCAAAAAAATGTTCGATTAGGCTAGGACGAATTGTTATTGCGATGACCGTGGCTATATGTATATCGTCGCTCTTAACGGAGAAGAGCACATTCAAATTTTTTGCTACTTTTTTCATCCCGAAGTGCCTCGTGAATCGCACGAAATGTGCTGCTTTTCTCGAACATCTCTCGAAAAAGTGTGTTTTTCTTCAAGGAAACCATAAAATGTGTTTTTTGTTTTGTCGTTATAGAATCCTGAAAAATGCTCAACTATTTTATAAGCTTATAGCGTGCTAATTAAACAATTTAAATTTGCTGTTTTCGTTAGAGACGACGATATTTAAAATATATAGAGAAGAATTTAAAGCTTTTAGTTTTCTTTTAGGTCTTGTTTATGATACATTCGGTTAATTATGTTTTCTTTTAATTTTTAAATATATTTTTTGGAAACTGTAAATCTAAAAACTGGCCATGCACACAAATGCATTAAAAGATGTAACTAATTTTCTTAAACTATGATGTTAGCTTTCGTTTTTCAACGAACAATTTCACATGAGATTCACTAAGTGAATGAATAAGCATTTATTCACTTTAATTTACGGTTAAGCTTATATTTATAACAAGATGGATGCAGACACGTTTTTTTCTTCTTTTAAGAAGCAGAAAACTAACTTATTACCATGAATAGAAATAGAGATTAATAGCGTTATACAGTACATTATTACTTTAGTGTAATATTTTTATATTGTACTTATTTATGGGTGTGGGAATGATTAGTACTTAGGATTTTACGTAAGTAAAACTGAATTTAATCGGACTACGTCGTTAGTCAAAGTTACGTACATACAGTATTCTCTTGAATAGTATTGGTTCATCTTTTATTTAAAGGCACGGCTACAAAAATGATGTTATAACATTTTATAAAACTGTTGGACTGTTTTTATTCTTTGTTTTGGAAATTGTTAAAATGGAAATTTGCATGTTGCAATATTTTGTAAATTTTAAGAAATTGTATTTTTCTATAAAGGTCATTTTAAATGAAATATAAAAAAAAGATGGTATTTTAATGGTGCCTTGAAACAGTGCGTCTGCAACGAAGAAGCTATAATAATTATCTTGTTAAAAACATACCAATTGTACAAGTGTAAACTTCAGGGTCTTATGTAATAAGAGTTGTACAATATCTTCGATTTTATAGAAATGGACATCGCATTTCGTTCAATATAATTGACGAAATATCCGTAAGAGCTGGTAGTTATTACGACATTTTTAAATTAACATAATTTCTTATATTTATAAATAAGTATTTTTTAAGCATTTATATAAAAATTAGATTACTTTATTCGTGCGTTCAAAGGTTTTTTAAGTATTAACTTTTAAACTCCTATACATTCAATTTGAGACATTCCTATTTTTAACTACTGTTGCGGTACTTAATAATTTTACTTAATTTTTTATTTAATATAGCGTTGGCAGGGACCATGACTTTAAAATATAGAATTTTAATAACTTAAATACCATAGATTACCATAGACTAGAGTGTCTATTACCAATTAATTTACTATGTAAACAGCGTACATTTTGAGGGTAAATGGTTTATACACTAAATGGTATTTTTCTTTATAATTATTACGAACAAACAAATGTAAGATTTTTATACCGACTTTTTTTACAAAGCTATGTACAAGATACTTAAATATTAAATTATTTCACAAAATAAGTGTGAGTTTTTATTTTAATGCCTTTGAAATTTTAATTTGATTTTATATATGTTAAGAAATATATTTGTACTAATACTATTTTATTATTTTTAGGTGCTGCATGGAATTCGCAAAGAAGATACTGGCGTTTGCAATCTATACTAAAATATTCCAGAAATTTTAAATAGTTTAAATAAGAAGACTAAAAATGATATGTTGTATTGTGTTTTTGATTGAATAATCGAATTGTAAAAAGTTATTCTTTCATTTGAGTTATTCAAAATATTATAATAATAATCTTTAGTAATAATTATACTTAGGATTACTCTAAATATTGCATGCAAGTCTAATTAATCAGGTTTATATATTTTAGTATGCAATTAAATACAGTTCTTAGAAAGCGTCAATTGTAAAGGTGTCAAATGTGCATTTCCTCTTTAATGCATTCTTTACAATATTACATAACGATTTAAAATTTAAATGTATAATAGATAAGAAAAGATTCAGGTTTACACCTACATGAAAATTTACACATTACATGTTAATATGGTTATTCATTATGGTTTGCACATTGACGTGTTACAGATACGGAGTATATAAATTTGTGTCAATAACGTCGAGGGAAATTCATCAAATAAAAAATGAAAATGTAATTTATTGAATTTCTGAATATATTTTGTAAATGTAATTCTTATACCGATTGTCTTAGGCACAAGCACTTAAATTTTTTCTTCAACGCTGTAATTTACATTCAGCAATACCTTGAGAAGATTAAGAAGATTAATTTTTATCGAATTTATTATAAAGATTATTAAGGCAAAAATGTGCCTTCATTAACACTCAATTTACTTCACATATTTTTCCAAGAACTTTTTGTGGAATTCGCTTCTCAGCGTGTCGTTTATAAATTCGTTCTTCTTCTTCGGCTCCGATCTAGCGCAATTCTTGAATATGACATCGTCGTCCCAGCCTCTTCGAACTTTCATGTTCTTTTTGGCGCTTTGCTCAGCGTAACTCAAAAGAGGATTCCCGTGCAGAACATTCTCCTTGCGAATTCTTTCGTCCTCCAGTTGTTTCTTCACCTGATCGGCCGCGCGCTCTTTTCGGATGCGCTGCAATTCAGCCATCAGAGCGTCAGTATCGTCTTCGTCGCTTTCGGAGTCCGAGTCATCGTCGTCCATGGGATCATCCTTGTCGAGGGACGCAGCGGAAATTTTCTTCACCACCTTTGGTTTTTTGAAGACAGGTTCTGCAGCCTCGACTGCCAGGTGACGAGATTTGCTTTTATCCTTTGCCCCGTCCTCGCGCTCTTCCAATTCCTTGCGGAAATCTCGGTCCCTGAGCTCTTCGATGGTGCCCTGGCCTAGGTCTCTGTACTTCAATTTGGTGTGGGACGGCAAATCTCTGGAACTGTATTGCTTTGAGATGGAGCTCAAATCCTTTTCGCCGCGTCCTTGGCCTCCACGCGCTGGATCGAAGGTCGGTCTTGCCGCCGTAGTCATGTTTGTTTGTTAGATTTATCAAATTTGCGATAATTTAACACTTTGTGTAACTCTGGGTTACTGATTTAAACAATTCTTTTCTAGTCACTTCTGTAGATTCGTTAGTGAATACTCAATGTTCGACAAGCTAGTAGAGGTGCAGTGCAAGAACAGCGTACTACGCGTGGATGTGTAGACTGACTGAACTGTACTCGACTGAGAAGCTTTACTAAACTGAAGTTTCTCGTTCTCCTGTCCGTTTATATATGGTCTGCAGAAGTAATAAAATAAAGGAAAAGATGACTCACTCATTGAACGGCGTAGGAACTTCGAAGGGGCGGTTCGAGTTCAGGTATAGTCATAAAAGGTGCGGACGTATTTGCTCTAATTACCACAGTGCGTATTCGACGATGGGTTCTGCAAAATTTACCGACCCAGGAAATAGACCCGTTAGGATTTTCTTGCTATTAATCAGTTGATGTACTTTAAAATCTGAGTTAATGAGGTACCCTTTTCAGAAAGGAACTAGAAGATTTTGAAACATTTCATTATTATTACAGGAAAAACCCGGCGGATGGTTACTGCAGTATTGTACAGTACATTACTTTATTTTAATAACATATATTTTTTGGATATTCTACTTGTTTATGAACATGAAAATTAGTGGGAATAAGTTTCTTAATTATTAAACAATTGCACTGAATAAAAGTGAGTCTAATACCTTTGAAATAGTACAATTAAAATTTAACATATTTGAGAAATGTTCTTTGCACTAATACAATTTTATTATTTTTAGGTGCTCGATGGAATTTTTGAATGATACGCTGCTATTAGAATCTAAACTGGAACTCACTGGAAATTACATTTTATAATATCTGTCTTATTGGCATAATTACTTGCCGCCTCGCTGGAAAGCTGTCCCATGGTACTGTGCGTCCCATTATGCCCTGCTCTCTTATTATCCATAAGTCTTTACATCTCGTGCAGATGTGTTAAAGAGACGCTATCCTTCTAATTAGGAGAGCACTAGGGATCCGGATTTTATTGTACATGTAAAGATAAAATAGTATTATGTAAAGATAAAAGTATTTATGTATATGCCAAAATTTAATCGACATGTTTATACAATGTATATAATAATGTATTCTTTTAAATATAATACTGTATATTATTGCGTAATATTTTAGTTTTAATGATACCAAAAATAAAACTAAAATTGGCTGGGCAAAATGAATATTGAATTTATAAAAATCGAGAGTTCAAAATTCCCTATGTAAAAAAATAATTCATTTATTCATATATACTTTATAAACGCAATGCATGTTAATGCACAAACCATAATTACATGCAAGTAACTTTTTCATGGCTTTGATTTTGTTTCATTTTTTTCATCCTTCTCTCAATACGAATAAGCGAGTTTCGTGTACAAGATGTTAATATTTTCATGTTATATGTGAATTTCACTTAATCATTTATTATAAATTATCGCTTCCTAAGAAAACTAACATCTCAAAAAGACCTATTCTAATTTGTGATTTATAAAGCACTAGTGCAAAGTAAACTCTTCTAGAATCTGATAAACTTAGGGCATCATACCAATGATACCTTGAGTTGTTCTGGTTCTAGACAAGTTTATTTCATTCTGCTGCTCTAAAACCAGTAAATTAAAACAGACCTTTTTGAGATTTGTTACTCTTCGAAGGAAACTACGATATAAAATTAAATTAAAACGTTAATATTATCAAGTAATAACACACTGGCAAATGTAATTCGTTTGCTAGAATAGTTCTTGCGTAAATTAATACAATTTATTTCAGAAAGATATTTTTATTTATAGGTGCATCCAGGAAAAATGGAAAAAGTGATAAGAGATTTGCTACAATATGCGACGATGAAAAAGAAATTTCAGAAATAATACTCGGTTAGTTGCAAGTGTTATACTTACAAAATATTGATAAATCACAAATATGTAATATCAAAATAATTTTACAGATGATAACTTTGAAACTGTACGGGAAGTGCATTACGTTAAAGAGGCAGCTTATTCAGACTTTTCGAACGAGGACGATGCACAAATTGATACTCTTGACATACTAGGTAAATTCATGCTACCTTATTACGGAATCGACTACCGGTTTTCTTTTTTTCTTCTTTTCTGAGAATTTAGATCTTTGATTTATAAATTAATTGATATTATAAATATCAGTAGTTAATTCTAATAAATCAGAAGAAAAACCTGCTGCAAATTACAATAGTATTGTAATATACTCAGACTATGAGCGATGAAAAAATTATCAAGAAGCGCAGTAGCGCCTCGAGGCAAGTCTGAGTCCGAATGATAATAGTTTCTTGTAAAATTTTGGAGAATTTCCTTTTCATTTTCAAAGGAGATTTATCTTTTATCCAAGAAACGTAGAAATTTCTTTAAAAATAAAACAAATTTTTTAATGCATAAAAAATATGCCCATAAAATTTACTTATTAGATTTTCCGTTTCCGTTAAAGAATGTTCCTTTTTTCGTTGTTTTATAAAGGAATTTAAAAAAAGAAGTGTTTGAGTTTTCTGAAAAAGAAGGTTCTATTTTCTGAAAGGAGATGTTTCCTGTTAGCACAAGGGAGATCTTCTATTTTCACGGTAAAAATAGAAAATCTTGCATGTCTGAAAAGGAGTATTTCCTATAAATTTTTAAGAAAATATTACGCCAAGGAAATTCTCCAGAATGTTTTTATCCATAAACTTTGTAATAAATTCTACAAAAAACTATTTCAACCTATCCCAGAACTATAGTCTGTACGAGACATTACAGTCCACTATTGTAATTTACCGCATTTTTATTTTTTCCCGTCTAAAATCCAGCCTCAAAGCTCAGTTAACCATAAATATTTCCCCGTCAGACTCAAACTTCGAGCTTGCGAACTGCGTCAAGTGCGACAAGAGTTGGAGGACGGACAACTCGCTGACGGACTGCTACTGCCCGGACTGCCAGTCGCGGGTGCAGTACCAGTGCGCCCGCTGCTCCAAGAAGTACAAGCACGTAAAGTCCCTGCGCTACCACCTGCGCCACCACTGCATGAAGGACCCGGGCTACCACTGCGCCGACTGCGACTACAAGACCACCCGCAAGGCCAGCCTGCTCCTCCACGTGAAGTGCAAGCACACCCAGTACCAGAAGCGCCACATGTGCCCGAAGTGCGGCAAGCCGTACAAGCACCGCTTCCACATGCTCGGCCACGAGAGGTACTGCGGCCTCGCCAACGTCAAGTGCGAGCTCTGCCCGTTCGAGACCCACCGCCCCGGCAACATGCAGATGCACGTGAGGAACGTCCACACCTCCATCGACCAGATCAAGTTCTTCCACTGCCCCAAGTGCGCCAAGCCGTACAAGCACGCGGCGACCCTCTACAAGCACAAGAAGACCTGCGGACGGCCACTGGGGAAGAAGTTCTGCGCCCACTGCGACTTCGACACCTGCCACAAGCCCGCGCTCTACGCCCACCTGAAGAGGGACCACGGCGTGGAGCTGTACCCGCGGGAGTCTGAGGAGGCGAAACTGGCTAAGAGGAAGACCGCCGTACCTAAGAGATACACTGAATAGAGCGTTTTTTCTTCTTTTAGATGTTTCATTCAATTCTGATATGTACTGATTAAGTTAATAGGTATAGCGATGTTTGCACTTTACTTTATCGCTTAATGCGAGTTATATACTATACTATACTATTAGCTCACTCACTTTTTTATTTATTAACATTTTCATTTTATAAGACGTGTTTTTTCGGTTGACGGGAAAATAATAAACTATGAAATTAAATCTCCTTTATTGTTGTGTAAAAGTATAAAGAGAGGAAATTGTAAAATATATTATGTAGCAAAATAAGTGGATACGAATACCGCCTTATTATTTTGGAAGAACATTTTGCTTAGTTACTAAACCGTAAAGAAATTAATGTTTCATTGTAAAAATAATAAGTGTATCCAAATTTGTTACCAATAAATAAATCATTCTGTGTGTAATTCTTCTTATACATTTGAAGACCTGGTTTCTTAAAAAACAAAATCATAGTGTACATAATACAAACATGTTTACTGTAAATAGTCACATTATAAATAATTCGTGAGAGAAAAATTTCACTATCTTTAATATGGTTAAGGTTTATACAGTTAATTATATGGGCAAAATTTATACAGCAAGGTTTTGACGCCGTAATGCGACTTCAGAAAAGTTTGTAAGAGTATAGCATACATGTTATAAAGCTTTAATTAAAAAAAAGAATAGAAAATGAAATTATACCCTCACTGATACACAATCATAATATTTTATAGAATACTCATACAGTTTTATGTTGATATCTACATTTTTGTAATCATTTGATATTTTGAAAAAATGTTTAATGTTTTCCTGCAGTTCTATTTTTATTCTAAAATTTACAGCATGTAATCTTTTATTAATTTCAGAAGAAGATGGATACCCGTTTACATCGATTGCGGAAACAGACTTTGATAAAGTTAAGTTTACTAGTTCGGGAAAGAAGTATTCGGATACGATGGATCCTGTGAATCGATTTGTACGTATAAAGTTTTTTATTTGTCTTTCGCACGTGCATTGAGCACTAATTTTTATACGACGTGCACAAAGGCTGCTTCTTACGAAATTGGTACTTTGCGCACAGAGTATTTAAAACCATTTTTTCGAATGAGAAGCTGTAACTAAATGTATTTAGTTTTATCATTTAATAATGCGTAATTATTGCTTTTTCAATTATTGTTTGAAATAAAATAATTTTTTTTACAGAAAATATTACTTTTCAGTGCAAAAATAAGTAATTGTTTGATATGCCGGACATGGTTATATTTATTATTACTATTATTTATAATATGTTTTGCAAGTGTTAAATTTGGTCTTATTATATTCAGCCTCTCAATTTTATTATATCTGGATACAGAATAACACAAAGTATTGGATTTAGATTCAAAGATATGTAAAATGTAATCTCATGATTTACTATGCAAAATGTACTAAACTAGTGTAGTGTAAAAATCTTAAACCTAAACAACAAAAGCCAATTTAAAAAAATAAAGTTAAAATATAAACTATTCAGAAAAAATATCCAAAACTTGTAAATGTTATTCTGTACTCTCATTATATGTGACAGACTAAAAAACCAATCGATTTATATGAAAATTTTCAATTGCCTCCGCATTCAGAGGCTTCAATTGATATGTACTCGATTCGAGTGGTTTTTCGCTCTTGTAATATATATATATAATAGTGTATATACTATAAAAATGATATTTTCTACAGTATGCAGTAACGATAAAGCCTGAAATTATTTTGGAAAATACTCCAAATACATCTCACGCAGTAGATAATAGATCTCAAGAAATACTCATGGCAAATCTGTCGAGCGTAGATAATAATCCCGAAGGCTACGCGTCTTTAAATCAGGTATGCAATATCATTTAACTTTTTCTAGCTCATTGGCTTATAAAAATTCAAGAGCTACCTATATCGCCGACCTTAATAAAAAAACGCAAGTCAATTTATTGGCGAAAGCTAGTATAATTAAGCAAAAAACACATTACTCGTGAGATTTTTGTAAAAAAAAGGGGTAAAATTTTCAAACGAGCTTTTCTTCGCGCCAAAATTTCGAAACGTGCTTTTCTTTGCATCAACACTTTCTTCTCGATAAAATTCTGAAAAGCGTTTTTTTTAGGTATTTGAATTATGCTACTTTTTGTTGTGAAAAACTGAAATATGCTTTTTTTTGTTACGGAAAAATGAAGTATGGCGTTTTTCGCTATACCTATACCTAGTACTACCTACACCTACTCTAGTACTCTACACTGTAAAAAATCTTTTGTAAAATTACTACATTTAATGTAGGTAATAATAAGACCTACATTAAATGTAGTAGA
>JAXIUT010024301.1:0-16978 GCA_035586675.1 Eurytoma californica | reverse complement strand
TAATCGAATGTGTTCGTGCAGGTGTTGTCAGAATTATTTCCGCCACTTTTTGTTTCGTCTACTGCTGCTTTCTAATGTCCAGCGGCGCCATAGAAATCTCGTTTCAATTGAAAGCGAAAATATTTTACTGGGTCGCTGTAATCACCTCAAAATTTCGATTTAACTAGCATGTTGCGTGCATTGCATTGCATTAATTCGCGCGCAATGACATAACGATCATTATTAAACTGATAATTAATCTTTGATGACATGTAATAAATTTACAGAGATCCGTATGATACAAACTATCAAGAGGCGCGGTAGCGCCTCGAGGCAAGTCTTTTGGATATTCTTCTAGTTTAACATCAAACCTTCCACTTTTCCGTTAATTAATCGGTTCCTTCGAACTAGTATTTAAGAAACTACTATTTACTGAACTTTGTTATAAAATATTAATATTTTTATTTGTATTTTAAATTAATTTTTAGTTTCTCGATTAAAAGTTATGTTGTCCGTAACAATATTGATCATGCATTATGTACGCACTAAGTTTTAATTTATTTTAATGAAACACGATACTGAATAATAAATTAAAATTCAACATATTATCATTGTACAAAATAAATCGAATAATGAAAATATGTTGAATCTTAATTCGGTCGTTAAAGGGTTAAACATCGAATGTCCTGTCGAATACTCCTTTGGGAATCCCTCCCTTTTGTCCGACATTCATTTTTATTACGCGCCTCTCCGGGAATTTTACATGTCATTCGGCTGCTTCAATATTTTTCTCCTCTCCTTCTCGCTGACCGAATTCAATTTCCCCCACCCTCTATTTTTCCCCTCAGAATGAATCTCTCCTCACTCCTTTTTTCTTCTTCGTAACTTATTCCCCGCGAGTAATCACACCCACAGATTCGACTTGTTCAGGCGCCGAGTGTTTCCACAGACTTTTAACGCTATTCCGCGCCGCGCGAATTGTGGGATTTCCTTTTCTGATGGAATCCTTCAAAGTTTAATGTGGGGTTGCGTAATTTTTCCGTGGATGGACGTCCTTTTCTTTTTCGTCTGGCTGCCGGCGACGTCGCGCTCCAGCCGGGACGCACAATTACAACGTGCCACCGAGGAATCGACGAAATTTTTTTAAGTAATAGAAGAGCGCGAAAACGAACTTGATTGTTGGCTCAATGCGACTTCAATTTGCTCGCTTCTGTTTCTCATGCTGGAGTTGGTTATCGGACCTGCATGCATTATTCATTAATTTATTTCCGTTTCATCAAACGGACGATATTTTAGAAAAAATGTTAGAAAAATTTAAAATTCAATATTTGCACGACTTCGAATGTTGAAGACATAATGAAACCAATGCATTCTTTAGCAATTTTCTTGTATCATTTTGAATGATATTAAAAATAATCAATTATATTTAAGGATTTTGTATCAAATCATGAGTTTCGATCTAATTTCGTTTGTAATACTTGATTTCGCAATTTTCGCAATTTTCTCCGTCACTCGAGAAGTCCGTGTTTCTGCTTAAATACAAAGAATCCGTTGGCTGCTGGCCAGAAAAAATACTGCCCGACTCCACGATCTTGCGAGAATGCGAAAGGGAGGAAGAGCGGCCCGCGCAACAGGTAAACCCTGATGGCAGGGAGCCAGTTCACCCGTCGTGCATATACTATTGCCGGAACCCGCGGACTCGCCTATCCGTCGATTGGCTTTCCTTGTTATTTTTCTATCGCAATCGCTCGCCAGGCGGAAGAGCCGCCCTACTCAATCATCCGGCGAAAGTAAGTTTTTTTCTGTCTAAGTTTTTGTAAATCTGCAAAAAATGAGGGACCGGAACCGAATTTAAAAATAGTTTTGGTATCGTGGGTAAACGCTTTTAACTATAGTCGATACAATTATGCCACATTGACTTCTCGTGGTTTTCAATCGGTGGACCAGTGCATTGCAAATTGTCTACTGTTCGTTTTGAAACAAATTTTCAATCTACTCGTAGTTTTTACAGTGAGGATACAGATGTTACGTAATTTTTCTAAGGTAGAGTCGATTATACGCTCTTACTAATAGCAGCGCAAAAAGGCATTCCGAAGGAGTACTACGTCGCTCATTGAAAAGCGAATCGAGGCGCGTCGATCCGAACTGTCGAAAAATAAATTGGGTATCGCCCAGGTTGTATAAAAAGTATCCACGGCGAAACGAGCCAATCCATAATTCGCGGGGAAGCGGTAAATAGCTCGAACTCGCCCAGCGATAAAAAGAAAATTGGTCGGCGTATACGATCCCTAGCCAAAATACGTCGGGAAGATTAGAGCCATTCGAGTTCCGGGGTCACGGCGCCTCGCCATGATGGAGAAGAGAGCAGCACCCCCACTCCGGCCGTTCCGCCGTATCCTGCTGCTCTCGCGTCTCTACTTATCGTCTTTCTTCGACGCTCTCCATCCAAACCGTGACGAGGCAAAGATGCATCCCCTGCAGTGGGGCAGTAAAGACGGGGTTGGGGACTAGTTTAGTCGTGAGTTTTTGCATCTTTTGTTGTGTGAAGGAAGTCAAGAAAATTTGTATACAATGAATTTTTGTGTATTTTTACTTCCAGTTCATTTAAAGTAGCATTTTATTGGCAAAAAACTAAACTCCCAAGGTTCAATCCTTTATTCTGTTAAAAGTTCCTTTTCAATAAGAGCAATCTATAATGTAAAATTAAATCTGTCAGCTACTAATGATTCCTAGTCAATTAGAAACAAAATATTACAATCGATTATTTTCACTTACACATTTAATAGTCTTTAGCAGTTCCTATTTACGATGCTTTAATATTTGAAGCCTGACCAATTAACTTTTTATCAGCTAGTCACTGAGATGAATCATTAAATACTCTTTCAAGGTCTTCCGAACAAGATCGTAATTGATGCTACAAAATATTTTAGTATCATAATTGATAACTGAAACTACGTATTAAATTGATTCTTCAATTTACGGCCACGTAAATTAACAAAAAAAAAAACCATACCGATGTTTTAAACAAACAACGTCACACTGTTTCATCAAGCTGCATGCTTTGCAAAACATTACAGCTCAATCAATGCCCCGGCTGCTATTGAAGGTTTTCGCACCCTCCCAAAATCTCCGCGCGCATACCCACAGCGCCGCCGGAAACAACCGCAAAGCGAAGCGTAATGTTACCACTACAGACTCTAGAATCGTGTATCCTTTCTTTCATTTGTCTCCCTTGTCCGGGTCGTTCGCTCCATGGGCGCCGTCAGCTCCGCGCCACCGGTTTACGATGGACCATTGACGGGCGTTCGGGAGACAGGTATATACCCCCCACCCCCTCCACCGTAAAATTTAATTGCGAACTACCATCGAGCTCGGTGCGTGTGCCGACGCTTCTCTCTCGCTGTTGAATTGCCGTGGGACGGGATCGGGGGGAAGCCAGGCACGTGCATTGTGTCGCGATGAGGTGACGCGTCGAGACGTTATTTCGCGGGCTTACGTGCGGAGACGCGCGGGGGACAAGGACGAGAGGTTGATTTTCTTCGCTCGTTAACGCGTTGGCTGATTTTGAGCTGTGGTTTTGAAGAAAAATTTCAATTATTTTGTTTGCTACTGGTAACGACACTGATTTTCTAGTTCGTTGGCGTGGAATTTCGAAATGAGATGGCGAACCAGTTTACGTTTATTAATAATAATTTTCGACGCACTTCCATAATATCGACGATAAACTTTTTAAAAGAAATTTTATTTTTTTCGTCGAATAGCTTTCGAAGCTTACTTTTACTGCCGACATAAAAAAAAGTAATTTAAAAGCGAGAAGGAATTTGATGAATTCAGTAGTCTCTGGATGCGAAAGACTGAATGATTTTCTGAAATTACCGATTATTTTCTAGTTTTATCTGGATTTTTATTTTTAAAAAATATTCAAGCCATTATTTTAATCTCCTAGTAAAAATGATTTTTACTGAAAAACTTCCTTAATACACTGCGGAGTTATCTTCTGCAATTTCAGGGATGTGGCTTTCAGGTGGATGAGGTATTTCAACGTAATTTTATAGGGAATGTTGTGAAGTTGTATTACAATTTTATCCACTAACCAAGCGAAAGATAAAGACTTGATTTGACCTCCCCGCGATGAAAGGAGAAAGTTTTCTAAAAAGTTGTAGATTAAAATTATAAGATACGACTTTAATGGAGTATTCACAAAAATGAATAGTATGACTAGATTGAACATTACTGGAGTTCTTAAAGTTCATATTTTTTTGCAATTTTCGTTCATACTTCAGTATTTTTATAATTATCTTACTATTTTTTATACCAATAAAAATAATTCAGATATTACATAGAAAGCTCTTCATTAGACATTTTTCTCAAAGTTATGCACGAGCATGATACAATATTTTCCATTTTAGTGTTGAAAAACTGTCGACACAATTTTCTCATGCCCTTAAGCAGGTTACAAAGTTGAGTCTTTGTCGGGTAAACTGCAGCTGACTTCGTCCTAAACCCGAAGGCTGGCGAGGCGACGCCCGCATACTTTTTTCGTCGATGAATTTGACGGCGCACCGATGCCTCGGAAAATAATCTCGTTCCCGATGTAAAACAGCTTTCGCGTCGACGTCGCGACCGCATCTACATTTATTACTTACTCTCTCTCCCTCTCCCTCTCTCTCTCTCTCTCTCTCTCTCTCTCTCTCTCTCTCTCTCTCTCTCTCTCTCTCTCTCTCTCTCTCTCTCTCTCTTCCTCTCCCTCCCTCTCTCGTGGCATAGGACGAGAATCACTTTGAAAGCGCTCATTCCTCTCTCTTTTCAGATCAAATCAAATCACCGGAGTCGAGTGTGCATCAAAATTTCATGCAAATTGAAAGAAAATGCAGGCGGCCGGCGGAGAGAGGGGGGGACGCCTCCCTTCCCACGGGCAAATCCCGTCAATTCCTCCTCGTCCCTCGGCTTCGCGGAATTTTCGTTGATCACTTTCGCTACGCTCGTTACGTTCGCCTGCGCCGTCGATTCATATCCCTCTCGGCCGGTTTACGACCCACCCACCGCCGGGCGCCGTTTCATCCAACCCTAAACGAATCTCACCGGGTAAAATGGCACCGGAGAGTCCACCGGCCACCCCCTCCGTCTTGACTTTACGGCTCTTCCGATTCTACTTTCCGGTACTCTCTTTGTACCGGGACTTTGTGTTGATTGACATCTTTGTGACCTTCGCTAAACTTTTTTTTTCTAACTATTTTTTTTCTTTAAAGAATAAAGAAACATTTTCATTAATTTTATCACTTACTGGCCAATGAAGCGATTGGTTTATACGCACAGATTCTTGGAAAACTGCTCGTATGAGATTAAAGTACAAGAGAAAAATGGCAAATATTTTTGTGCGCTTCAGCTATAAATTAATGGCTCGCCATCATCATCGGCACGATTCCGGTAGTTTTAGTCGCATAAAGAAAGTATACTACAAATTCACTAGTGGAAGTGAAACCAGTAGACAAAAAAAGAAATCGAAGAATTGAGAGATGCCTAAAATGCACGTTATGGCCATTGCTATAATTTTCAGGCTGACATTTACGGTTTTCTGATAGTGTGTAGAAAAAAATTGAAGTCTCACTTTTAAAAGTATAATAAAACCAGCGTTTAAGAATTTTCCGAATGTCAAATAAGTACACATTATAATTAATTAATGAAGATCCATTAATCCAAACAAATTCAAGCGCAAGAACGGGGCATCCGCACGGTGAACGGCTGGTCTAGCCTAGCCCGGGTCGACACGCCCGACCCAAACAATGACTTTATCATCGACACAACAGCATGATCGTCCAAAATGTATATATTTACCGGCGCACACCGGGGCCAAATTACGTCGTCTGTCGGCGGCGTGGTCGCGCGCACTCCCTACCCCCTGCCTGCTCGCTGGGATTTGCACACTCGGGGACAGCCTGTTAATTGCATCCCTGACTGGTACCTGTGAACTTGGTCTTGTCAGGTATTTTGTAGAAGGCCGACTTAAGCGCGCCGGAACAATTGTTCGCCGGGGCGAGTGTCGACTATCACCCGCTGTGCCCGCAGGCGATTAGCAATTTCCGGGAATATCTTTACAAGATAAAAGGAATCGATTATCAAACAAAGTTGGCGCTAAAAGAATGAAAATACTATGTCACTAATAATTGATGTCATATTAGACAATTAGACAAGATCAATTAAGTGGGGAAGTAACTTTCGTAGGACTCGAAAATCATTTTTATTCATTTACAGGGATAGGTAAAGCCGATGGTTAGAAATCTGCCTTACCAGCATCGGCATTTTATTTGTGATTTGAATACCAAAACAAATTTTCGATTAAAACTCAACGTACTGCTCTCAACATTGATGAAAAGAATAACTAATTTCAAATTTAAGTCATCCAATTCATAACTCAATAAACTGTTAATAGATATTAATTAATGTCATAATTGTTTAAAATATTCTACGTTTATGCGAATTATTTATATATATAGAGTTATGAATAAAATAAATTGAAATTGAAATTAAGCATTATTCACATGATTGTAAACATGAAGAGCAGTAAGTTGCATTTTTTCTTAAGATTTATTTTATTTTGTAAAAAAGTAAAGAAAATGTTACGGTCGGTAAGGCAGTTTTCTAATCATTAATTTTTCGTGTCGTTGTATTCGTTCAAAAATAAATCTGTTTATATCACAAAACGTATTAACATCTATTTATAACTTTAAAATAATATACTCACAAAATTGATTTCAAAATTCATTGTGAATGTGTCATCAGATACTCACCTGAAATAAATGAATTTTTCCGTTAGTTTTTTTTATGCTATTCATTCATAAATGATTCAATACCTTAAAAACTATTTTATAAAATAGTGAAATATTCAGTAACATATTTAATTTTCTAAAAGTAACGTAAATAAGTCACCAATTCGTACTTAATAAACCGCGTACGCAATTCCAATATCGCCGCGTCCCATCGCACCCGCGGCACTCAACAAGTGGGTCTACCGCATACGTCGCGCGCATTACACCCCCCTTATCCACCATCGTTTCTTTCCTCATTACCGCGGCGCGTCGCCGCAAAACCCAAGTTGCTGACATCGGACGTGCGGCACCCTTGACCGTTTTTCGCCGGCGGCCGCAACGTCCGGGCTCCAGCGAACTGGGACGAAAGCGTGGCGAGGTAGGGGGCAACGGGCGCGGAGAGGGGGGAGGGGAGGAAGGGTCAGAGGTGGTGCACGCCGGCAACACACGGCGAAGTTGCAATCTGTTCCCGATGGCTCGTGCGCGCGTTGCGGTCACCAACCACTTTACAGTCGATCCCCACCCCGCTGTAAACCAAGCGGTTTGATCGAGAGAGGCGCACACACCCCTACCGGCGGCCCATCAGCGCCAGGACGAGCTCATCTGTACACCTGTCCACCGGAATACTAACCGAATTCAACGCTTTGGTTTTGCCCTTTTCGAGCCTCCTCTCCCTCTCTCTTTCTCTCACCCACGCACACTTTCATATTAACTCTCTCTCTCTCTCTCTCTCTCTCTCTCTCTCTCTCTCGCAAAAGAGAACGCGCGATGTGCGTCAATCAATTGAAAATTACAGAGCCGATTTTCGTAAACCCGGAATGAAAGGAGAAGTGGGTCTATTGTGCTGGGTTGACATCGTCCAAATTTCGGTTTTATTCATTATGTAAATAGTTTCATTTTGTAAGTCTAACGTAGAACGTGGGAGATTTTAAGAATAAAATATACATCGTTTTTAAATCTTGATTTTACTATTCAGAACACCAGGTTAAACAATAAATGTAGGATATATGCACGGGAAAACTAAATTGCGTTGTGTCAATAAATTTTTCAGAAAAATGTTATATGGTTTTGTAAAAGTAACAACAAAGCATTTGAATTTAGCACCTTTCTGTGTTCTCAATATCATTGTATTTCAGATATCTCGATAGTTTGTTGCGTATATAAACATTAAATTTCACTCATATAACTTTCTACCTGTTTATTGCAACTAATAAATCCTACAAAATTATACTGTTTCGAATAAGAAACACCTATTGAGACGCACAGTTTTGATACACGAACGATGGCCACAGTTTCTTGAAATACTATAAAGCTTACCGACTCAGTAATCAATGAACATTATAAAATATGCGACTTAACAAAATAGTTTATTTTTTGGATGAACGTTAACGTTTTTTATTTGTAAAATAAAGTGAGCTAAAATCAAAATGGGACAAAAATTCCAAACTTAATACATTTATTTTATTCAGCAAAAGCTTTAGCAATATTATTTAAGAGTTAATTCTTTAATCTGCTTAAAATGGAACATATTCATTAATGACAATTAAATTATTAATGCTGTTTAACCATTGTTAAGGCAACAATAGCAATCTTTCTCTTCCCAAACAATTTTCATATAAGGCAAGACCGACAGTAAAATAAAAGTCCATTGAATTTAAACTGAGACAAAAGTTACCTTCAGAATTTGCGGAATAGACGCATGTGACATCGTACAAAGCTAGTTTGCATAAAGAGTACCCGCGCAAAGCATTGTACAAGCGACTAACGTGATGTTACAAAGAAATTAGTACCCTTTTTAAATCTCGTAAGATTAATGACATGGCACTCTTTTTTTTCATTCCGCCTATTAAAAAACGACTCGACTGTCATAAAGATGTCATTAAATAAACGGCACACGTGTATTTCATTATTACACTACGGCAAACGGCTACTCTCGTGAAAATACTTTGCGCACGCCGCGCGGTATCACGCATGCGACCGAAAAGCTGCGTGCGCGCGTCTACTTCCTAATAATAATTAACGTCCGCTTCTAAGGATGCTTTCGAAACTTCTGTGCGATCGGCCGGCAAAAATGCGACCCGTGCCCGGAAACAGAGGGCGACGGTATTGCACAACGTTTTTATGGCCCGCGGAAAAATCTCACCTTTCCAAAGGCTGCCGGCTTTGCGACACGCGATATCCTTTATTCGAAGGCTTTCCTGGACATACCGGAGGTGAGTGTTATTTTATACCAGGGGGGGATCTTTTTTGCGCGTCAAACGAATGTCCGGCACTGAAATCGTATGATCAGATTATTCTCATGCTAATTTTCTGATAGGGACTAATGCGGCATATGAATGTGTAATAAGATTAACGTCTGTCTGCGGATCTAAAATATATAGCACACAGAAGTGATCAAATAATCGATAAAAATTTTTTAAATTTATCTTTCAAACGGAATACTCTCAGAGAAAAAAAAACGAATTTGTGATAACTCAATGAATGTGCATTTAAAAGTATCTATTAAATAACTTTATAATTACTGCAATAATATATGCAACCCCATTATGACATAAGATAATATGGTTCAACGTAAAGGTGCAAGTCTAAAACTGTTATGTTTAACATTAAATTAAGATATACTATTAATAGTAATACAGGAAAAGAAAACTTACGCTTGTTCTTGGTTATGAACTGGTAACATGTACAGATAAGTGATAACAAAATTGACGTAATAGTTCATTAAAAAAAATGAAAGCCGTAATCTATAAGATAATCATACCGGTTTCAAGGAAAATCGATGTAGAATTGAAGTTGTTGGAATTTTTTTATAAATTATGTCTTAAATTGATTTTCATTACTTCTACGGTTCTTGAGAAACAATTAGTAACATTAATTATTAAACATCAAATCTATTACTATTTTTAAAAGAATGTTTTTTTAGTTTATAAAGGCGTTCTTTAATACAGGTGCAAAAGTACTCTTTTACTCGCCGTAGTTTCTTATATAACGAAATTTAGTAAGAAAATACAAGGACGGTAATGGCATCATAACATTATTAAGCCGTTTTTAATCTCGGTATTGGACATTTATTGTAATAAAGAGGAGTAATTACTTAGAAACTGAATTAATGAAGCAGCGTGATAAATGAAGAAAGTTTTCACGGTAGTAATTTTTAAGGTTATTTTCTAAATCTCGCACGGTCATGCATTTTATACTGATAATAATTAAGAACAATGTTCCACTTGTTCTTAATTATGATGCATCCTTTATCATGCAATTTCTGATTTACTGATTTCACTACAGAAACAAGTGTTACAATATTCAAATTAATTGGTACGATGATTGCAATACTTTCGGCAATACCAACCTTGCCAATCTCCAGATTGTCATTTTTTACTTTTGTGCCCGCCTACTAGTCATTATGAAACCAAGCTTATATTGAATCTTGCCGGGTGTCCCGTCGGCAGAGAAAAACGCTCGGGCTTGCGCGCAGCTCCGAAGATGAAAAGAGATAATGAGGGTGAGCGCGTCGGGTTCGTGTTTACCCGAGAACAGGTGGAAGCCGCTCGTCGGCGACTGCGAAAAAAAGGACAGACACTCCAGGGGGGCGAGGTATTTATTGCGACGAGGTCTCGGAGAGTCATAAAGTGCTCTTCGCGGAAGTAGATCTCGCTTTTTTCCCTTGGTAAGGAAATCGCGTTGTGCAAATACGATTTTTTGCTGCTCGCGCATCCAAAAGGAACCCATTATATGAAAATGTTTTATCATTTTCGCCCCGCGGTTCTGATTCGTCATATTTACGTTGCAAAAAATAGTTTTCGGGTCACAGAACAGCTATTCCATTTAATTTTTGAAACGGATAAGAGAGAAATATGCAATATGAGAATGTCTCAATGCATAGAACTGGACTTTTTCTTGAAATAGAAAATTCAACCCATTAAGCGGATTTTTCGAAAATTTTATAAAGAAAAAATATCTGTAACGTCATCATTAGATTTATCTTGCCTATAGAAAAATATTCAGATACATCGCTATAATCATGATAGAACCAATGCATAGGTACATAAAATCTATATGCTAAATGCCTCAATGAATGAATGGACTGACTTTAAATTGAAAGCAGATCTTTACGCCTTTACCAAGGGCATCACGTTGCGCTTTTTTGTTTTCATTTTTAATAATCAAGAAAATATTGATGCCGGTAAAGTTAATCCCTGCATCTAAAGTACATCCCCTTAAGGTGAAGTTGTAGCTGCTGCTGCAATAATAACCTGCATTTAATGCCTGTAAAATGTTGATAGAATTCACAAACGTGTTCTCCCAAAAAAAGGTCATGTCCCACACTAATAACGAATATTTCGCTCCACTCTCGCCACTTTCCGTTGTACAAAACTGTACTCGTTCCATCTTTCTCACCCTTGCACTATCGTGTTTATTCACGGACGCGTCGAAATGATCGACAAAGTACTGCCGCGACTGTAATTCGGTTTGTACGTATTACTCGGCGCGCGCAACTGAATATTCATGTCGGCGTCAAAGATGGACAACGGACTAATAGATATGTATCGCTGTCCGATATCGATGCGCTATGTTCAATTCAGTGTCCGTTCACCCGGAGAAAAGGCTCACGGTGGCACGTGCGCTTGGTTATTGATGGACTGTTAATTGGGAGTACACCAGATTGTAATATAGTTGAGTTTTCAGTATCTATCATTTCACTGATTTCTACATATGATGGAATGCAAGTTTATTTTAAAATAAATATCGTTTAATAAGGGTATTAATTTGGAATCCGGTTAAAAGGAGCTCTTAAGAAGGAATTCTCATAGGAAATAAGATAACAGAATCAACATAGAAAAGGAAACTTGAAAATGGTGTGAAGAAACCACTCATTCACGACATTTACATACGTGGTCATTACGATCGAAACAAAAAGTTCTGTGGTATAAATTTTGAAAAACAGAATGTATGTAGAAAAGATCGAAAATCCATTAGTATTTATTCAATTATAATATGAACGTACATTATTTTTCTGAGCTACTATTTGTTCATTTAATATCAATAGTACTATTAAGAGAATGTAAAATCCATCGATATTCTCTTTACTGCTTCGTAATCAAAAAATATTTTTCGAAAAAATCTTTGCACTTTTGTAATGGTTCAAAAAAAGCCTGTTTTCAATAATTTCAAGTGATACTTCAAGAAGAAAAAATGGTTTGAAAAACTTCTTAATTTTACTCATGTATATGAATATATGTTTATAAAAACCAAAACGGCAAATACTAAACCATTAATTTCAAAATTAAACCATTAATAAACCATGAATAAACCATTGGTGTAAGATAGATGTATCTTTAACTACGACTTTTACATCTTCTCAATTTACCTTTAAATGCAAATTTAAACGCTTCTGCCAAAAGAAAAGCGTCAAATCGCGCCCTGGCCTCTGAGTGCCAGAAAAATAGTGGATCTTGCGTCAGACGCGATTTTGCCGCGCTAATCCGATAATTCAACGCTCTAGCATTTCGCGCGTCTTCCACGGCACCTCGCGAAGAACGCACGTGACGTGAATTCAATTTTCTCCAGAGTCGCCGTTGCCGCCCGAGCGGGAGAAAATCAGCGTCGTATTTAGAGAAAACGCTCACGGTGAAAAGTCGATTCGCGCCCGAAAAATCGTCACTTTCGAATTCGGACCGTGCGTCGCGCGCACTTATTTGTTTTACGATGAAGTTTAGCATCGATAAATAAAGCTTATCGACCCAGAGAAATTTCTTTCTTCAAACGAGACATCGATATTGCGGTGCGGAGACGAAATGATGCGCGCACGTCGGATTTACAGGAATACACGGCGCGACGCTTTCTAACGGGTATTTCGATCCTCGTAGAGTGGCGCGTGTGCATCATTCGACTTCAAAGGTTATTACAAAGCCTTGCGCGTGGAGTTTTAATTACATTTCCGGTTATAGCTGCATGTTACTCTCCTTCACTCAATGTTGTACAATTAGAATATTTGAATTTGTTTTAAAAAATTAAAGAGTTTTTGAAAGATTATAGCGACTGCTGTTTTATTATATAAGAACAGTGATGCGGAAACTATTTCCGTCTAGTTTTACTGTATTAGCGCATGTTATGCCGTTATTTTATTTGTTTTGTGATTAAAATTTGGAAAAAACTAGATTCTGTTTCCGTAGAAAAAATTAAGATCATCTAAGTTAACAAACATTCCGTTTCATGTTTTCAACATTCTTTTTTAAATATATCCATAAATAGTCCCATAAAGTACAATAATTAATAGGGATGTATGCGTACGTACTCTATTAAAATACGTAACAATTTCATTACTTTAATTTTTATAAACATCATGTTTAAAAGTTAAAGAAAACTGTTATGTTAAATATACTTTAAAAATTATGAGTAACTATATGAATCTAATTTTTTTATAAGCCTATAACAATTTTAATTTTATGTTTTAGGTATGTTTAAATCTACATATTTAAAAAAAGTTCATTTAAATGAGGGAGAGTTTTTGGTAAGTTTTTTATTTAAGTAACATAATTTCTTGCACTGAATTACAGACGTATTTTTTAAATGACCATTATGACTTCATTTTCAATTAATTATAAACATATTGAGAAGTCAAGTGGCATTTGGAACTTTGCGGATAAACGCCTGATTGAACGCGTAGTCTGCCGTAAATTATTGTGGCGTAATTACACGTGCGGCGTAACAGCATACATTTTGATGTCATTAACACATTCCGGAATACATCACGCATTTGTAAATTTGGCCATCATTTCAGATGTGCGCCATGACGACAAAATCGATCCTGAGACCAAATAATTGGGATGCATAAAAAGACTGCGAGTGATTTGTAGGGACTGAGTTTTAAACAGAAAAAAATAAAATTTTTCTTTATATTACTTTTGTTTTGTTGGGATTTGTTTTTCGTTTAATTTGATTATATTATAAAACACGTGGTTCCAGTTTAATTATTGAATGTTTCAAATCTAGATAGATATTGTGGCGACATAATACTATCATTATCTTATATAACACATTTTATGTGTTATAAAGTGTGATCGACTAGTGATATGTTAGTTGCTTAGATATTCTTTTCGGATAGTTTAATTTTGTATTTTTATATTTTATTATATATTTACTTGTTGTATTACGTTATATTGTAAAGGACTTTAGTCCGTATAATTAATTAAATAAATAAATAGTTAGTTCCATGGATGCTACGTAAAAAATTATAAGGTAATAAGTTTTTTGGAAATAAAAACGTGCAAAAGAAAAACGAAAAAAAAAATCGCCCAACGTGGGGCTCGAACCCACGACCCTGAGATTAAGAGTCTCATGCTCTACCGACTGAGCTAGCCGGGCCTGTCTATCCGGGTTCCTTATGCACTATAAAACGAGCGTGTCATGACATGTCTTTAAGGGGTGTTTATACCTTAAATTTTTTTTACAGAATTACAATAGAAAACAATTTATTTATAATATATAATAAACATACATTAAATTTACATTAAATCTGACAAATTTAGCCTATACAGAAGTCTCTAAAACTCTTTTATCCTGACTTATACCAATTTAAAAAATTTGGCTTTGGTGCCAACTCCAGATAAAACGTATTCATCAATTTTCATTAGGTTCGGCAAAAAATCATCTAACGTGGAGTTAGAAGCCACGATCCTAGATTAAGGGGATCATGTTCTACTTTTTTTCAATAATTATAGTGAATATCTGTCTCTCCCTCCCTCTCTCTCCGGTGCGCTATAATGGAATGAAAGAAGGTTGCGGCAATTTTTGTGTTGCAAGCATCCTCAAATAAACAAATTAGGTATAGAGGGAGGACTTTTTTCTTCAATCACTTGTACACTAAACTGCAGATACAAACATTTACATTCTGGTTTCATCTTATCATTCTGTTTTTGTTGAGCCGATTGCAAAAGTCACGAATTTATTTGTGTATTACATGAAAAGTAGCATGTTTCTGTTTAAATCCACACTGACTGAGGGATTATGTTGTATTCTACGTATCCGGTTAATGCTTTTTGCATCGTAATTTCGAATACTTTACCAACAAAAATAAACAGATAGTATAGTTTAGATTTAGAATTTAGACTAATAGTGTAAAAGAATTTAGACCAATAGTGTGAAAGCCAGTTTGTGTCTGGGATTTAACTTAGTCTCGCAGAGCAGTACGATGTCTGGATTGTGCATTTTTAGAAACTTGTTGAGTGTGAAACGTCTTTGGTTAGAGACTATAGAGTTAACATTTATGTCTATAATATTAAGAGAAAGTTCTTCTATCCTCATTTTAGGTTTAGGTAATTCATGATGAAATCAATCTTATTTGTGTTTTTACTAACTGCGTTGCAGAGTTCCGCCTTATTTATTGTGTTTGCTTCACTTGGAGGGAATCCAGTTTGATTTGGAGCAGTAGGGTTATGTAGCACTGCTTGGGCACACGATCTTTGAGATAAGGCCACCTGGAATAGCTTGTTTAACTTTTCTTGATGCTTTTCATGATGCTGATTCTTATTTTCCTTATATAAAGTTGATAAGATTTAACAAGTTCTAACTTTTCATTGACTGTGTTGATAATTCGATCGTATATTCAGTTGAGGTCGCATATAATGTGGCAATTGTATGCAAAACAACGTAATCAGCGATGAATTCTGTTTCACACCTGTTTGCATCTCCAACCGATCGTTGTAAATGCTTGATAACGCAGAATAATCATCAAAATACTTGCGGTCACGACCACGTCTTCATGTCAGAATTATCCCGCCGGGAATCAGTAGGGTTTTCTGCACGTGAATCGCTGACAGACGAAATGCCGCTGTTGCCGCGGGTGGTCTGCGCCCTGCAGTCGAATGGGTCGATGCACATGTACATTCGTAACCTCGGTAATAATTTCCCGGTCGGAATGAGCCTACGGGTCTGACGCCGGGCATCGGTTAATTAATACGAGTCAAATGTCGGCTTGCGGGTCGTAATCTCCCCCACTCGTCCCTTTCTCCCGATGGTCCTTCCCAGTTACTAACGGTTGACTGGCGGGTCTTTACATTGCTGCACCGGTGATTCCGGTGTTAATGTTTACATTCCGGTGCAGAATAAATAAATTCTTTTTACTATTTTGTTTGTTCTGCAGGATATTGTAACAAATTTTTATAACTTTACGATAAAATATATACCGATGCAGATTTGTTTAGACTTACAGGTAAATTAATATAATCTTTAAAAAGAGAAACGGCATTTGACCGTGTATTAATTAATGAAAACAATAAACAAAACATGAATATTCATCAGGCGAGCATAGCTTAAGTGTAAAGTTGTATACATATTTAAGTCGATAAAGTAGGTAATTTCCCACTACTCTTACCCCGCAAGAGGAAGGGTCCCGAACCTCCTTAAGAAATTAATTTATCCGTGAAGTTTATGTCCTCCACATTTCACTAATTTTAGAACAGTTGTGTAATTATCAGTACAAAATAGTGAACATTGACAGTTGAATATTCCAGGGCCCCAGTTCCCAAGTTTTTTATTATGCGCATTACACCACCACCTAAGAAAAAATGCTCCAAAGTAATTGACAGCGTTTGTTATGATAAAAACCCGTGAAAAACGAATTCTAATATTTTTTTTTTAAATTAAAAACATTCATTTACTACCTTATTTACACTCATTAATTTCGAGATTTGAAAATTTCAATCTCATTAAACTTAAAGGTTCAATTCGATCATATCGCAATGAATTTTAATTTAAGGGAATTGCATTGTTTTATTGGAAGTTTGAATAAGTCTGCTTTATTATTGAAGCATAATATTTATTACGAAAAAGTTGTCAATGATGACTTCATTGTCTGTTGATTTAGAGAGCTGAACAATCCAGTAGCTAACAATCTAGTTTCACTTATCGTAATATAACAATCTGAAACACTTAAAGCAGCAGCAGTACTTAAAAGGAAATGGTAAAAAAACTTTTTACTGTAACGTGATACGTTTTCGAAAATCAATCATTACTATGACAGATTATTATTAAGTAAATCGCGCAATAATATAAATATGAAAGTGTGTGCCGATAGCATTGGATGATCAATATCTTTTGCTTTTACCATTGAGATTCATACAGAGTGGTGAAAAAGTATGGAAACACCTGAATATCTCGGAAAATAAGGGCGCCAGAAAAAAACTTTAAACACA
>JAXIUT010024290.1:0-16981 GCA_035586675.1 Eurytoma californica | reverse complement strand
AAATATTAATTCTCGGTAATAATCTAGCGAGTTGAACACGAAAAAGTTATAAATTTTTTTTATGGAAAAATTTATATTTTTCTTAAATAACTAAAAAACGATAAAACTAGCTATTGCGACGTTATTAGCACATTCATAAAAAATATGAAAAAAGGAGTCACATAGCTAAACAAAGTAGTTAACTTATATTGCACTTGTGTGCTTCGCACGCCCACCGATTGAGAGCTACAAAACATGTTTCAAAAAATGATTTTTTTTTAAAAGTGAATAAAAACTTTTTGAATAAAAACTTTTCTAATATTAAAACAAATTAATTAACTGATGAAATCGAACCTTTTAAAAAGTCTTCATTCGTGTTTAATTGACTGTATTTATTATATTTATAACTTATTATATTTATAATCAATTTTTTTTTATTTTAATCGATAAAAATTTCAACCTGATTTTCAGCTGAAAATTACCTGATAATTATCTGATATTTTCATGATTTTCAAATGATTTTCACCTGATTTTCAGCTGAGCTTTTTCAGTAGGGAGTGTATCTTTTGCAGATCGGCCCGTGAGCTGATAGATTGGTTGCGCGAGTGCGGATTGTTATTCCAATGAGCCGAGAATATCAAGGTGTCACGCTTGCGTGGATAACGAAAGCAGCAGCAGTGGAAGAGGAAGAGGTGGAGGCTCGGAAGAATGTGGTTGTGACATGTGTATACATCTCGACGGTTCTCGGGTCACGTTCCGGTTGTTCGAAGGCAGCGTGAGTCGCTGAAAAGATCGGCCCCGAGAATTCCGGGCTAACATATCAGCAACGTAGCGCTGAAATTAACGGAAAGATACTAAATAATATAGCTTTATTGCTTTATTCAATTTCTGCGGCGTATTTCGCGTTATTCGATCAAAAACCAAATTAACGGGATGAGTGCTCGAGGCTCCTATGCGCGCCAAAAGGCAGGCCCGAAATTACGACAGGCCAGCGCTCCGAAATGAAGCGAAAGAAAGTTCGCCTTTTTCGCACGCGATTGGATTACAGCCGAACTATTCAATAAACCAAAAATGAAACGCGTCTCGCAGATACATCGATTATCGACTTGTCGGGACGTAGTCGGAGCTCTGAAAGTCTTGGCGTGCTATTTCTCATTTCATTCGTGGATTGGCGCGTGGCTTCAAGAAGATCTATCTCGCTGAGCCATTTCAACAAGGTGCTAACCGAAAAAAAAAATTTTCCCTGGGGTTTGAACCCGCGCTCTTTAGATCTTGAGGTTTGCTCGCTACTACCTGAGCTATTGGATGTCTTATACGGCGTATAGTTTATTTTTGTACTTTTTTTTTTAAAAGATTATAATTTTCAAAAATGTATACTTTTAATAGTATGATTTTAGTTTGTACATTTTAATATAAGATAATAGAATATACTATACATGTAAATTTAACACGTACATTTTATAATTGAAACCAGTAAAATTTTAATTTTAATCGTACTTAATAGCGTGTATACAAAGTAAAGTAGAAGTATAACGATAAAATTTACTTACGTACAGGATACTTGAAAAATTGAAATGAAAATATTGAATGAAACATGCCGATATGTTGCCATTGTTCTTATTTTAATAGTGATATGTTCCTTTCATTATGGTGTTTAGTATAATACCTATTCATAAAATTTAATTTTGTAAAAGGGTAATAAATATTTTATATAAAGTTAAACTTATTCATTTCATAGAATCTTATTTTCCTTCTTTATGTACGTCTATTTTTTTAGTAAATTAATTAATGACTTTTCGCGCAACGCCAAGACTTTATACCTCTATTAAAAGTCAGCTTACAAATTTGGTAGCAAACGTAGGGAAGATCTCATAATTGAATGGAAATTGCACCATAATGTTAATCAAACTTTCTCCGGCAATTTTCTGAAAAAAAAACGAAAAGCAACGCTGAACCTCACATACCAGCAGTGCACACGTGCCAACAGGACAATAAACACCGACCTCGCCACCGCGCGTCGTGCCTTTTACTATAATTACTCGCCCAAGTTCAAGTTGAAGTTCAAGTTCGCACGCACCGTGGCAAGCTATTTTATTTTGTCTTTTGTAAATTCGCATAAAGCATTGAACTCCGATCATAAAGAATATACCGTAGAAAAAGTGAATAAGGTACGGTACAAAAGGTACACACTAAAGTGGTCTGCGGTATGCCTTTTTTCGACAATTTTTATCGCAGGAATTTATTGCCTATTAACATTTCCTTACTTATAGAAGTATAAAACTGGGTGCTAAACCCCCCCTGCAATTAAAGTTAAATGCTAAATAATATGTCAGCGCATTTTATTTTATTTCACAGCTTACTCTATTTTTACATCCCCTGACTTTAGCTCTAAACTTGAAGAAAGTCAATTTTTATTGATTAAAATTAACAAAATCTATTTATTGAAGTTATAAATGTAATAAATACAATTAATTAAACACAAATAAATTAAAAAAAATAAATAAATAATATTGCCAATGACCGAGATTCGAACTAGGCAGTTTGCAATTGCTAATCCATCGCTTTATCCACTCTGCCAAAATTGCTATATTAGTATAGTGGTAATTAACGTACTTAGCCAGACCATTCATTTTCTTAGTAGTTCTAAACATTAAATTTATGTTGTTAACATTAAATCTCACTGCAAAATCGTTAAAATTCTCCATACATTTACAACAGATCACCGTTGAGTTGAAAATGAGATTAGTGGTGAAGGTAACAGAAGCACAGAGCTGCAATAAATAAATCCAGTTAATATCAAGATAAAAATGCAAAACTTGATAGAATTAATAAGTAAATGCAACCTTATCAATAATCTTTAATTTATACATCTGAATTATCCGACAGTGAGTCATCACTGCTATCTGGAACTTCTTCTGGAACATCTTCTTGTATATTTCGATTTCTCATGTAATTTGTAACCCATATAATGATATCTTCACCTGGTTCAAAATCTTCTAACTATCCTGTAAAATTGATGCTCTCAGTCGCAAGCATAAGTCCAGTAATGGTAGATAAATTTAATCTATTTCGCAGTTTTCTTTTTAGCTTTTTTGCTCCATGCTTTCTCCGGCTGTGCATTGCTGTGAGACATGGAAAGCAAATTTAGGGCAAACTGCGCTACATTGCGGAAACAATATTCTTCGTTTTCGCTTGTATAATTATATAAAACATTCCAAAATTCTATTACATCTATTACGTCGGATCTTCCATTAATGAATTCTAGAAGTAATCGATTCCACTCTTCATTTAATATCGTTAATGATGCGTTGTTCTGTTCATCATTTTCAGATAATTCGTATGCACGCTCGAATTAACAGTCGGATTCTGTTCGTGGTAGGCCGCCGACAGAGAATTTTCCGGAATAAAACGAGGGAAATCCTTATATTCCGATAATGGATTTATCAATCGGGTATGTATTTCGTGTGCTGCAGTCATTAAAAAATTTAATGCGCAATCGAGGAAAGCATTACGTCCCGCTGCAGGTAATTCTGCTAATTTTTCTTTTATTTCTGCGTCTAGTCCTAAATCATTTATGTCCAAAAAAAAATCGTCATTTAAGTAATCAATATCTTCTAACGGGGTCATGTTTACATAATCTAAATCCATATAAAATTTTAAGATATTGCGGAATAAATCCGCAACTCTATCGTAGGCTATATGAATAATGACAGAATTAGTCTGAAATATTCTATTTACATTTTCGAAGTGCGGAATAATTAGATTTAGAAATTTTAAGTAGATAATCATTTTGCTCATTTAATTTATTGTACAATGTTGCAGTTGCATCATTCTCATTTATAATTAACTGCTGCACAGTCAATTTAATGGCATCATACTGTGAGATAATTCGTTCTAAGGCAGGGCCGAGAGACAGCCAACGGGTGACGACAGGTTTTAAAACTTTTTGCACATTTAAATTTAAGGCAATTTGATTTTGTGCAAGTGCATGTTGTCTTTTCGGTGAATTAAAAAAATTGTAAACATCTTTACAAATTTTTTCGCAGCATATACCGTGCACAGATGCAACGCATGACATGGACAAGATAATGAAATAAATTTTTGAAAATCTCGTTTAAATTTTTGTGCCACCGAATTACGAACTCCCACCATGGTACTAGCGTCATCCGAGCAGAATCCAATAACATTATTTATTAGTCCATTAAATTTTAAGAACGAATTTATGATGTATTCGTATAATCTCGATGCAGTGCTTCATACAGCTCATTTTCTACATCGTATACCGTTACTATATCCCACAATGCCGTCACAATTTTTTGAATTGTGCTACTAAAATATCTAATTACAATACACCCCGATTTTTCATTGCAGATGTCTGTAGACTCGTCAAAGAGGATGGAAAATTTGTGATTTCTGATATCATCGGCGATATTACTTTGGAAATAAGTACCTGCAGCTTTGCAAAGATGTGACATATCTAGTCGATTAATTTTATATTTTTTCTCTCTAGCAACAGCGTCCATGTTAGTAGAAATGTTCAATATTAATAGTAATAATTTGTCTATTAATAGAAAAGACAAATTATTTTGTGAAAAAAAAGCGCCAATAATATTTTTATTCTCATAATTTCAGTAACGAATGCTGCTTCAGTATTGTTATTAGGTACTTCAGCACCGTGTCCCCTCTGCTCCATATTACGTACATGCAATCTACTTGTCTTGTGTGTCCTTATGTTTCCCAGACATGAAACAAGGCTTTTTTCACAAACGATGCACTGCGCTCTGAATTCGTCGTCTGGGTGGGGGCGGAGCCAAACTCAACAACAACGGGCGTTCTTCCGTTTGCATACTGCCATTGCACCAAATACCTTTGCCGATTGTGTCTTCGCTGGATCCGACGACGTTCAGCGGCATAATCAGCAGGTTCATTTTCATCGTTCTCATTTTCTTTATCAGAGAGATCGAGCTACGTTAGAATAAAAATAAAATAAGATTGCATTCCGATTTTTATTTATTGTTTAAATCACAGTAACAAATTGTTTTCATAAAATTTATCATTTTTATGGAGATTTTACTACACTCGATCTGACTTATAATAAATTTAAATATATTATAATTATATATTAAATAAAGGGGTTATATTTAAAAGCGTTTATCATAACAAAAATAAAAACAGCAGTGGATGGTACTAGACGGCGGCTTTTTGAAATCGCGTAAATCGTACTTTTTATTTGTTACATGCCGCTCCTAAAATGTCAGTGACCATAAAAATAAAATTGTGCATTTAAAAAAGGCCCTTACAAAAAGAATATTTGATTTTGGAATTTATCAATCAAATAAAAAATTATAGCCAATATAAAAATAAATATTGTTAAACCTCCATAACGCTGCTCTGATGAAAAGGAAATGCCCAACGAATAACTATTTAAAAGATGTTGTAAATAAAAACGTATGTTAGGGGTTATCTACTTATATGCACTTCTTGCTTAAACAATACGTAATAAAAGGATGATATTATGGCAACGGTAAATAGCAACCGATTAGCCATCAATCTTTTATATTTAAATAAGAATTACAACGAAATAAAAGAATCACGTGTCCTTATGTTTCCCAGACGTGAATCAACAATGTAAATCTCTTTAAGATCTTTTAAAGATCTTTTTTTTAAATATTTGTAAAAAAAAAAATATTTTATTAAATGTAAAATGGAAAAAAAAAATTTTTCCCTGGGGTTTGTGAACCCGCGCTCTTTAGATCTCGAGGCTTGCTCGCTACCACCTGAGTTATTTTATTTTATTTATATCATTACAATAAAATATTCAGCATATATGTATGTACATAATGGCTGATCGAATGTCATATGTTTTGTATGTTATTATAGAAACAAAATATCATCGTAGGCAATTGCACTTAAGAAGCTACAAGTTTTGCAAAAGAGTTATTAGGCTAAAAGTACAAAAATGGTGAACGCAGTGTTTGATTCGGAGTATTTTAAAAAGAAATTGTATCACCTGGAGGCTGTGCGAAATTATATTAAATTAGAGTTAAATAATGGATCTATTAGTGAAAATGAAGTTCATAATAATGCATTTATTAAGCATCTGATTACGAAGATTATGCATATAAAGTTTCGTGGGCCGTCAGAGTGGATGAACTCGATGACTGAATATTTTGTAAGTTTGGGAGGTTTAACAAAATTTGTTAATAATCCAGTATTCGCCCTTGCGTACTACGTAGAAAGGTAAGCATTACAATTATTATTGTTTTCATTAAATTTTAGTTGAACTAGGCTTTCACGAAACGTTTCTAAACTAGCAAAAAATGTCGCGGCTTTTTCTAGAATACTGAGTGTATTATAATGCTTATAATTTGTGTTAACAGTGTTGACCGCAATTTAAATATAACTCCATTGTAGAATACGATAAAATCCATTTTAAATGCAAAAATAAATCCACAAATAAATGCATTTGTTTAATGTATCAGTAATTAAAATTTTCCCAATAATTACTCCGTAGTAAATTAAATAACTCTCTGAACGCTTTTACTTTATCTCAACACATTAATCAGAATAATGTGAGTTACGGTAACATGAAGAAAATAATGATTTTTATCAAAATAGCGACTGAATAAAAGGATAAAAGAACATTTCAATGAAGACTAGGCGTATTTTGACGCAATTATGATGTAAATGATGTTGTGATATAGCTTCTCTTATCATTCATCTCAGTGTTGAAGCAGAATAAAAGGATCCATCGCGAATAAATCCCGAGGAAAAAATTCGCACTCCTCTTGTACCAGGCGAACCCAATGATCAAAGACGGTAAAAGGAAATGCACTGTAATGCGAACTCGCAATCGATTTGGAATTGATGATCCCTCTCCACTTTAATTCAATACAAATTGAACTACAATAACGCGCATCCATCGAGTCTGTTATAAATAACTGCGCTTAAAGTTTCGATTAAATACTCTTCTAAAAAACCCTTATAATCTGATCCTTTTTAGTAAGGTAGCTCATTATTTAACTTTTAGATGCAGAACAAATAAGCAACCAGTAAACGTGAAGGAGATGCGACCGATAATTGCTGCGACAATTGTGAAGAAGATTTTTGATTTAGAAGAGATCAGTCTAAATGATGACCGCGTCAAATGTTTGCGAAGGCTTGCTCGATCAGTGCACTACAATGTAGCTGTGCGGATGATTATTACTGAAAATAGCAAATATTCAGAGGAGGAAATTCGGGTCATCTTAATAGAATATGTGTACGTAATAAAGTATTCGATAAAAGTTTGTTTAAAAATTGATATCTGAAACGGGTATGTTTTAGTTAATGGCTTTATTCAATTATTATTATATTTTTTACATTATTAACAACTGTTTTTCCGTTTGTTAAATTTTAGTTTTTCATAACAAATATATAATAAATAAAATTGCACCTTTAATCTCTGTTTCACACGTGAAATGAAAAACTATTATCTGAAAGGTCGGTTTATTTAGTTTGTAATTTCTTTTTTTATTTATTTCCAGAAGAAAATCTGCTATCGTTGAACATGAAAATGAGGAAATACCTGAAATAGAAGTGCAAAACACTGAAGAAAATATTTTGCAAAGTTGTTCAAAAGTAAAATCCTGAACCTGAAATGGAAATATAAATTATGTTATGAAGTGTAAATTATTTGTTTATATGTTTATTATTATTTTGGTGTCTTGCTCAAATTACATTAAGCTGCACTTTCATACGTTCATATAACAGCGACCAAGATCTGATGGAAGCTGCCAAAAGTACGATGGAACGACTGTTAATAGAAATCGAGAATATGTCTGAAGCTGGTGAAACTGCGATGATAATGTAAGTTATCAATATTACATTGCAATATTACTATATACAAAAATTATATATAGTAATACAGCGATGTAATTATGACAATCTTTCAAAATGCTTTAATTTGAATTAAACTTGTTAATAAATGTTTTTCACTCCAAATGCAACATATTTTATTGGGTGGCCATTTTTTCAGACAAGGCAAAACCAAAAGAAAGTCCTGGACTGAAGACTTCAAGGTCAATGATTTGATCTGGGCATGCTATGGGAAATGGGGATGGTTTCCCGCCAAAATAAATTCCAAAAGGAAAGGCAAACTTTTTGTTATTTTTTTTGGATATGAAAGCGTATATTCTATAACGAAGAAAAATCTTGTTTGCTTACTATCAGCTAAAAGCGAGATAGAAGTACTCCAAGAATCGAAATATAAATGTGAATTAGAGAAGGTATTGCAATAATGTATGAAAATGTAAATATTTAGCCCCTGATCCGCGCGCCTGGATCAATCAACCGGCCGCCCGAATTCGCGAGAAACGCTCTCGGAGCTTTTTGCGTGGTGAGCACTTGTACAGACACGGAGCCATTGAGACGCAGGAATCCGAACCTTCTTGTTGCGTTAGCTTTATACAATGTTTCACTTCGGCGAAATGCTCGTGATTTTGTGTTATTACGACGTTGGAAAATATCGTCCGTTAAAATGATACCATTACGCATTTTTTGTCTAATGAATGACAGTGTATATCTTTCGGTCACTCGAATAAGTAGATCTGTGGTTGAAAGATAATTTTCACCACACGCTTGCCGAAAGTCCAATTCCAACTCTAAACTCAGAAATCCTAAATCCAGGCACCCTAAACCTAGAATTCCTAAACCAAGAAACTAAACCCAGGCACCCTAAACCCAGAAACCCTAAACCTAGAAATCCTAAACCCAGAAACTCTAAACTCAGAAATCCTAAATCCAGGCACCCTAAACCTAGAAATCCTAAACCCAGAAATTCTAAACTCAAAAATCCTAAATCCAGGCACCCTAAACCTAGAAATCTTAAACCAAGAAACTCTAAACCCAGGCACCCTAAACCCAGAAACTCTAAACCCAGGCACCCTAAACCCAGAAACCCTAAACCTAGAAATCCTAAACCCAGAAACTCTAAACCCAGGCACCCTAAACCCAGAAACCCTAAGCCTAGAAATCCTAAACCCAGAAACTCTAAACTCAAAAATCCTATATCCAGGCACCCTAAACCTAGAAATCCTAAACCCAGAAACTCTAAACTCAGAAATCCTAAATCCAGGCACCCTAAACCTAGAAATCCTAAACCCAGAAATTCTAAACTCAAAAATCCTAAATCCAGACACCCTAAACCTAGAAATCCTAAACCCAGAAATTCTAAACTCAAAAATCCTAAATCTAGGCACCCTAAACCCAGAAATCCTAAACCCAGAAACTCAAAATCCAGAAAATCTTAACCCAGAAGTCCTAATCTCAGAAACACTGAATTCAGAAACTTTAAACCCAGAAACTATATAAACCTACAGTTTAATAGGCAAACATATTTTTTCTTGAACTTTGAAAGAACGTCGCAAAAATGTTGGTCTCCGGATGTTATTTACATAGATTTATAAGACATAGTAGAAACATGCGTAAGCTTTTGAGTGTTTTTCTGAATTTTTCTGAATATTGTAATAACAACAGTATAAAAATAGTGAGCGCGCGGCGAAGCGCGATAATTTTTCTATCGTGATATATTGTAAATTATCTAAGCATTGAAACCTCCAAAAAATAATGATGCTTTATTAATGATTTATGTTTTTTACTTAAGATATAAATTTAGCTTTTTCCCAATATTTTAAAAATTTACTTTCTTACGAAAGTATAAAAGGAGGCAAGTTTGAGTAGTACTGAAAACCTTTACACCTAGGAACCCTAAATCCAGAAACCCTAAATCCAGAAACCCTAAACCCAGAAACCCTAAATCCAAAAACTCCAAATGCAGAAACCCTAAATCTAGAAATTCTAAACCCAGAAATCATGTAAACTCAGAATCACGTATGTCTAAGCACAGAAACCATAAATCCAGAAATCCTAAACCCAGAAACCCTAAACCTAAATTAGACTAAGGAAAGAACTGAAATCATGAAATAAATGGGGCAAGTATAGAAGGTCTTAAAAAAATATCTGACCCCCCCCCCCCCCCCGAATCGCGAAAATATACATTTGCGTATAAAATTTCAAAGTTGGCCTTCCAATGACCAAGGTCCCGTCAGAGGTCAAAGTCAAGATCATTGTCGTATTCCTCGATCAAAATGATAAAACTTGTCTCAGACATTTTTAACAAAAATGAATATTTTCGCGAACCAGGTTTAGGGTTTCTGGGTTTAGGATTTCTGGGTTTAGGATTTCTGGGTTTAGGATTTCTGGATTTAGTAGATATCAGCTCAAGAAAAATGTACCTCCACAACGTCCTAGATATCAATGCAATCAAACTACACGCCTTGTACCTGCCGCCTGTATTCTGCCGAGAATTATATCTATACAATGTATAGATATAATTCTCGGTATCTATCTCTCTCAATATCTATTTCTATACAGTAAAAAAAACGCGTCGATAATTTTTCAACATTCTATTAGAGGTATTTAATGAAATTTTAATTTTTTTAACCCAATTACTATGAACTGCAACAAAAAGAAAATAAATGCAAATTTAATTAGTGAAAATCCCATATAAGTATTGAATTTCAATAAAAATAAATCAAAATAGAATCACTGTTTAGTGTTGATTAGTAGATCAATTTCCACTATTAGTATTTTTCCAGAAATTTAACTTTATAGGGCAATAATTGAATTACCGTGTCTAGCTAGTAGTTGCAGGATGAAACGTACTCTAAAATACGGAAAAGTGATAAACTACTCTGTTCAAGTAATTAAACAATGCCAATCAAACTTAAGTAGGTTCAATTTTTTCTGTAAAAGAGTGATTTTTTACTCTTCTACATAAAGCTTCATACAACGAGACCAATTACAAAATTTTTTGAGATATTGATCTTCGTATTGAAAATTATAGAAAAAAAGCATCCCTTTTCAAATTCAGCAGAAAATCACCTGATAATCATCTGACGTTTTTCAAAATCGCAACGCAATAAATCAAGAAAAATAAATCACCTTAATAAGGAAAGTTATATAATATAAGTACATTAGGCCTTCGAAAGTTTTACAGTTATTATCTAAAAATTGAAATCCAAAAAAGCAACACAATAAATTCAGAAAAATCCCAGAGGTATAATTACTAAGAACTATAATTCGCCTTAATAAGGAAAGTTATATAATATGAGTACATCAGGCCTTCGAAAGTTTTACAGTTATTGTCTAAAAATAGAAATTCAAAAAAGCAACGCAATAAATCAAGAAAAATCCCAGAATTATAATTACCAATAACTATAAATTAACTTAAAAAGAAAAGTTAAAAAGAAATATGAGTGCATTAGGCCTTCGAAAGTTTTACAGTTATTGTCTAAAAATTGAAATCCAAAAAAGCAACACAATAAATTCAGAAAAATCCCAGAGGTATAATTACTAAGAAATATAATTCGCCTTAATAAGGAAAGTTATATAATATGAGTACATCAGGCCTTCGAAAGTTTTACAGTTATTGTCTAAAAATAGAAATCCAAAAAAGCAACGCAATAAATCAAGAAAAATCCCAGAATTATAATTACCAATAACTATAATTCGCCTTAATAAGGAAAGTTATATAATATGGGTGCATTAGGCCTTCGAAAGTTTTAGAGTTATTGTCTAAAGATTGAAATCCAAAAAAGCAACACAATAAATTCAGAAAAATCTCAGAATTATAATTACCAATAACTATAATTCGCCTTAATAAGGAAAGTTATATAATATGAGTACATTAGGCTTTCGAAAGTTATCGTCTTAAAATTACAATCCAAAAAAGTTTTAACAAAATCCGGAATCCTGATCCTCTTCTACTTACCTATTGAATCGGATAATAACATGTTTAATTTGCTGAGGATAATAAATTATTTTCTTTCTCGAAAAGGTAAATATGTAAAAAAACAGTATTTTCTACTTTTGGAGTGATTTTTCAGAGACCAGGTATTGAATCCAGTTGGAAAAAACATGAGCCAATAGAATCAGTCCTAAATAACATTAAAAACAAAGTTTTTAAGCCAAGCCTCACTTAAAGGGACAAAACACCTTTAAATCACAAGCTAAAAAAATAAGTGCCTATTAATACTAGGAACAATTTTGTTTATTAAGCCTTTATTTACCTATATTTTGAGAGGAATAGAAACTCTTCAAACCCCTGCAATACTTACTGTCTGTACGAACTCCTGACTCACTGTGTGCAGGATTCAAAGTGAACTGCTGGATCAAACTGCTCCAGATTCATGGATATTATTTTTCAATACATTAGTTCTCATGTGAATGCAAGAAATTAAATTCGAATGCATAGAAAAAGATTGTCATTACAAAAATATTAAATATTTATTAATAATTAATAAAATATCAGTGGTATGGTCTCCAAAATTTTTCTAGGAGTTTGAAATCAAATTTCTGCATCCATATGAGAACTAATGTATTGAAAAATAGTATCCATAAATCTGGAGCAGTTTGGCCCAGCGGTTCACTTTGAATCCTGCGCACAGTAAGTCAGGAGTTCGTACAGACTCGCTACTATAAGTACTCCCTACTATAGGTATTGCAGGGATTTGAAGAGGTCCTATCCTCCTCAAAATATAGGTAAATAAGCTTAGTAATAGTAGCTTTTATTTATAAACAATTTTGCTTATATTAAACCTCATAAGTATATTTTAAAAGCTTATTTTTTAGGTTGTGATTTAAAGGTGTTTTTCCCCCTTACACTGGTTAAACATTGTGGTCTGTATATCTCATATTCCAGATGGAATAATGATACTGATTGGGTAAAAATTTTCAGAATATGTTATGCACTATCAACATATATTATTAAAATAATTATTAATCCCAAACTCTTTTATTTTGGGGTAAATACTTTAAAAACGTGGTTACAGGTCTCACAATCCCTTAATTTTACACAAAATTTACACAAACTATTTTTATGTACCTTTGCATCGTAATTGAAATACACGAAACGTGTGCAATTTCTATGATATTCCTCGTAAATAACAAAATTTCGCGCCATGTATTACAGTAAACCTAAAAAGTATAAAAAAGAGTATGAAAGCATGACGATCGTCGAGAAACAGCAAAGTTCCTACCTCCCCATCGGGAGAAGTCAAATCGCTTAAACGTGACAAGCCCATCAAAGTCACGAGCAGATGCGCTCGTTCTTAGCCCAGGGTTCCGGAGGCGGATGCGATAGCGCGCGAAAAAGGTTCCTGATGGCAAACTCGCGATCCCGAAGGATCGGCGAATCGTCCCTCGCTCAGTCCGCGCGGGCCTCGTACTTCTCTCCTCCGTCCGTGGCAGCCTTTCCTCATCTCCATTCGGTAGTTTTATGCTAATGAGAGAAGAAGCCGCGGCAAGCTGATTTTATGGGGGATTTTTTATTCCGACCCTGAGGGGTGGGGGAGAGGGTGAAACGAGAGTTTTTAATTATGGGAGTGTCGAGGCGAGCGAGACCCAGAGCCTAATTACCAGCCGAATAATTTACTTTTTGTTAGCCGCGGCTTGTCAGACTCTGCCTTGATGAGGTATTTGCATCGTTGCTGAATTTAAAAGAAGTATTTTCCGAGAAAATGATAGCTTTCTTTCAGTACATAGTGAGGAATTTTTTTGAAGTGCATGATTTTTCTGAGAGTTGGTATTTAAGGACGTGTTTTTGAATAAGATGCGGATAACGCAATCTCTATTCAAGAAATATTAATTTCTTATTTTTATTTTTGTTACGCGTTTTGATAAAAATAACGGTGGTAACTAATCGAAAATTGAAATAATAGCAGTACATTTTATTATAGTAAATTAAAGGTCTTTTTCTCTAGTTGTGTTTGCTTTTTTTATGGAATCTCTAGGTTTTATGGGAGCTGAGCTATTATCAAGTAACGAAATACGATGTTTTAGAAAAAAGTAACTTTAGTGATCTACTGTTTTGAAAATTTTGAGCGTTAGACCCTAATATTTTTACTTTCTCTATATTTTGACATGACAAAACCGTTTTTAAAGTTTCAACAAAATATGTGATCCGGAACCCTTGTACTCTTCTAGTGAGTCTCACATTACAACACATTTATTTTGGGCAGGGGTACAAAAGCTTATAAGCGCCGCCTTCGAGTCACATTAGGATTTTCGTTGACGACACCATAGTGGCAATACTTGTCCTGACTACTGATGCCTTGGAAGGAGTTTTTAGAGCATTTGGAGCGCACTACATACGGGATTGTTGGATTTTGTCTCAAATATGGTTTTATTGTGACTGATTATTATAATTGCTATTGATTTTGGAGATATATTGCATGGATTAATTGAAGATGCTAAAAATTAGTATTGATGAGGTTATAAGCATGTGGCCGCTACGATATCACGCTTGAAGCTTAGCATACTGTGTTTTTCATTTCTTCCCGTCCTAATAATTAATATCAACTTTCTTTTACAGTGTAATGGTTTTAATTAAAAACAGAAGTGCTGAGGGTATTAATATGACCGATAATTCTACTAAAAAAGAAAACTGATAGAGGAAGCAAATAGACGGAGAAACAATCGATACGAGACTGATGCTGATGCACCTTATATGGTCTAGGGTCTAGGATGTACTGTGCCCTGTTGAAAATATCCAGCTGGAAATCAAGCTGGATTTCGAACTGTATTTTCAGCTGGATATTTTATGTGAATTTCCATCTGGATTTTGGCGAAATGCAGGTTGATTTTGGTGAAATGAAAGTGGATTTTATTGACATGCGGATGGTTTTTATAGGTGCTGGTTGATTTTTGCGAAACTGTGTTTGGTTTTTCACATCGAGAGAAATTTGTTGCGGCTTTCCATATCGTTTTGGTAACACATTTCTGTCCGTGCATGTGAAAAATATTGATAAACTTTCTTGGTAGATTTCCCGACAATCCAGGTGGATTTTGCAGGTGGATTTCGTGGTAATTAAAGTGGATTTTGCATGTTAATTTTAAAGGTGCATTTCAAGGCAATGCCAGGTGGATTTACGCGAAATGCAGGTGCATTGTACAAACGGATGTAAACAATATACTTACGAATATTCTTGGTGCATTTCAATAAATAGAAATGTTCCATTTTACTGCAAGTTACTTTAATTCTTACCTAAAGCTTGTTTATTGAGCTTATGCCAGGTAATTGTAGGCCACCTTGGTATTTTTATTTGTGTTTTAAGCGAACATTACTTCAAATTCATCTGTTTGTGTTAATACTTACACTACTGCTATTCGTACGACAGATGGATTTTAGTTCCGTAGTTATGTGAAGGTTACCCATTCTGCTACGGATTCTTGTTCATATTTACAGAAGAAACGTACAATTAGATTAATTAAAGTGGAAGTAATCCGATATTTTGGGGACAAATTTGTTTATTTAATATTTCGCACGGTCTGGCCTAATCCTCATGAACAGAAAGGGGCACCCGCTCGACTATCGCTTGGCTGGTCCTCTCGTCGCCGAGTCACACAGGGTTTCATCCCCCACTACGCTCTTACAATCTCGAAAAGTTTATCGCGCCTTATTTTAATATATTAACAACTGCTACAATATGTAAGAAAAAAACAAAAATAATTTCTTTGTAATTTTCAAGACGGCACATCCAATTAAGTTTTTAATTAGTATTTTCTTGGATTTAAAGTTTATGAGGAAATAAAAATAATAACTTCTTAGCATATATGAACTCTTCATTTGTATCGATCGATAGTTTGACAAAATGTTTTTAAATATTGAAGTGGATCATTTTCAAATAATATTTTATATGTAGAAATAATATTTTATATGATACCTCTAATATAATTTTAATATTTTTTCACGCGCCACGACTCTACTGGTATTCAAAAAGTTTTTGCACTGAAGCTATTTAGAAATTATTTTCGTGATAGCTTTAGCTTCAGGATCTATAATAATAGGTGTTTTCTGCAAATTAACAGTTTTTCTTACACCAACAGTAAAATAAATATTAAAATAATTATTTTGACTTGCAAAATTAGCTTGTCCAAAGAAATTTTGCACATTTTTACTGGCTAAAATTATACAATATTTTAATAAAATCTAAGTATTTTTTCTTGTAAAAAAATAGAAAAAAATGTATAACCCTCATACCCTCCTAAAACGAAGTTTGGAGCTTTTTAATTACAAAGATTACATAACCATTAAATCGGATAAAAAATGCCCAAAATGCATTTTTATGCATTCGACAAAAATGAACCAGTATGCATTTTTATGCATTCGACAAAAATGCACCAGTATGCATTTTTATGCATTTCAGAAGAAAATGAACAAAACTCACCTGAAAAATCACGCCAAAATTTCAAGTGAATTTAAAAGTGAAGTGTCGCTGTTTTTATTGTAATTCTTTAACTATAAATGTTTCTTATTTTTAACTTGATATTCAGCTATTTTAGCATTTGGGTTATCACCTGAAAATTCTGCTAAGATGCTGAATTCGCATTTAAAATTTGTTTTCAAATGTTGAAAAATGCTAAAATAACTGAATAAAATTTTATAACTCGTGACTTCCAATATACCATACGGATGGTGTAATCTATTAACCCATTCAGGTTCAAGCAAAACTGTAGGGGTAAATGGGGTAAAGTAGGAAATGGGGTAAAGTGGGAAATGGTACTTTCCGGGCAAAGTATAAAAGTACAGATGTCATGGGCTACACATCTGCAAGCGTCGGTATATCATACAGATTGGTTTACGGTCGAACTAGCAGATGTAAGTAGCGCATGACATCTGTACTTTTATACTTTGCCCGGAAAGTACCATTTCCTACTTTACCTCACTTCCCACTTTACCCCATTTACCCCTATGTAATGTATTTTAAATAAGTTTTCTTCATATTTTTCTAGGAGAATCGATAGCTGCAGTGAGTTTTTCAAAATAATAATTTTTTTTGTAATTTATTTAAATAATTTTTTATAAATAATTTTATTTTTTGATAGTTACCCTAACAGCAAAAAGAGTTCGTGAAGAGCTCTTTCGTGTGACATCTGTGACAAAATTCACATAACAGAATTC
>JAXIUT010024269.1:0-12653 GCA_035586675.1 Eurytoma californica | reverse complement strand
CACTCCTAACGAAGATAAGCATATTTCAAAAAAGGCCAATTTTAATTTGCCATTTTTAAAACACTAGAAAAAAGTGAGGAATAAGAAAAACATCACGCCTTAACAATGTGTTCTTAGTTAGCAAAAACTGCTATATTGTATCGGATGAACAACTCATTTTTTATCCAATCGAAGTAAACTTCAATTTTGTCGATCGAACAAAACCCGGTGATGAAATAAAATGTATCCCTCGTCCCGTATCGACTCGGCGCGCGTCCCTAAAGCCCGTAAACTCTCAATCCGCGGCCGCGGCGACCGATGGAGTGCATGCAGCTTCGGGCCCCGCGAGTATATTCACTGTGGATGCCGCTTAGCAATTTTCTCCGGGATGATAAACTCCGGTAGTGCTGCGCGCGTCTTTTAAAGGCCGCGGCCGCTTCACTGTCAACGTCAACTTTTCCGCGCGCGCGCGCGCTCACTTGATATTCTTCGAAACAATGTTTCTTAAGTGTCCGTTTTACGACGGGGACTCTATAAGGACGCCTGATTTATGCTATTTCAACGTATTCCGCTTTAACATTGTTATATAGGAATGAGCAGGAGGGTGATGGTGGTAAAGAGCTGCCCCTCCGAAGAATTTTAATCGGTTGAATATAATTAAGAAATGAAAATTGATCGCTGGTTTAACGCTGCTGGTCGTTCAATTGAACTGATAACCGATGTTTAAATTAATTTTGGCTTGTTATTTTCAAACACAAGTCAAGTGTCAGTGTGTGTAAACCAACGATGAAAATATTATTCGCAACTACAGTGTCTCGTATGCAACTTTGAATTGAATTTCAAGCGTGACCTTGACGTTTGATCTGAATGTCAAGTTAAAAATTGTCATGAATTTCTTTTCTTTAGCTTTAAATAAAATCAGGCTAGCAGTAATTGCACCTATACTGTAAAGTTTGTAATTAGACTACTCTTGACATACTTCAATGTATAAAGAAGGTAATTTAGGACAGTTTACTTCCGAGTTGTTTGTTAAATCTATAAAAGCTTTCTGCGAACATTTATGCTCTTTTTTTATTGAAGACAGTTTCAAATTGTTTGTGATTCCGTTAAGATAACTGAACTTTACGGGTACTACGTATGATGATAATTTACAGATGAGAGCATGAAAGTGCAAAAGTGCCGACCGACGGTTTAACCGTTTTATATCTGGTCTTAATAAATTATTTATTTTTATTTTATAGACATCTAAAAAAATTGATTTATGAAAGCTTCAACTGGCGTTGAACTACTATTTTGACAAACAATCTACTGATGTATTGAAAGCAAATAAGTAATTTTTAACAAATTAGGACATTTGAACAGGGTACATAACCCATTTTTTATTGATAGCTAACATGGTTGATATGCACATATAGATCAAGACTTCAAAATTTCGTTATGTCAACCGGAAAAGATGAAAAGTAAAGAATCTAAAGTTGAAGGACCTAAGTTTAGTAATATTCTTCAGTATAATTTTCATAAATTCAATTAAATGTGTACAATAAAAATAACGCGATGATGTAATATTAATAGAGTTAGTTCTTCATGTTCGAGTTTAAATGTTAGCTTAATACTCATATTTAACTGTACATAACTTTTGAAACAATAGACATTTTTGAATGTAAAGCCTCTCCATTAATTATCTTTTTCTTTTCTTTCATTTTTCTGTTGGTGTTTTGTTTAATAAATACAAAGCTTTAAAGAAAAATAACAGGTGCCTCCTGCGTTGACAGTTTTGCGTGTTAAGAGAATCGAGCTTGAAGTTTTTTTCAAATCCCCATCTCAAACCTTTTACATACGACAGCTAGGAGAGTGTCAGCTCTCTTCCGGATCATCGACATGCACGAAATTTTGGAAATTGTTTTCTGACAGTGGACAATGAAATACACCACTCCTGATTCAATCTCATGAGCTTTTGTTTAATACGTTCAACTAAATACATTAGCATTGTTCATGTACGTAATGATAAAAAAAGTGTTATACTAGCAATGTTAACAAAACAAGCTATATCTACCGAATAAAGTCCTATGAGATCAACCTAAAAGTGGCTTATTTCATTATGATCGGTATCACAAAACAATTACCTTAGTTTCCCACAAATCGGTGATTCTAAGGATTGGCACTGTCCTGGTGTGTATAAAAGGCACAACAAATGGTATTTTGCACATGCTCTCCAAATCTCATTCAGTGAAATTTCACTAATTTTCGGTTCTGATCAGGGCATATCAGTGAAAGTGACCTGATCTGAACTGGCAAATCAGTGAAATTCACCGAAACTTAGTGAAATTCCACTGTATAAGATTTAGAGAGTGGATAATTTAAATAAAATTTCCTCTTTCAACAACCGACAACCCTCTCGCGAAAATTCACAACCGATGAACATAAAAGCGGTTCATCCAATTAATTCGAGAAATCCGCATCGTGGCCAGCATCGCCGAGGCTCACAATTAATGAGCGCCCGCCGCAAAGGAACTGCCCGATCGACGAGTGTCGAGGGCGCAATCACACGAAATCCCAGCTGAACCGGTGTGCATATTTGCCAGCGAGGGGAGGGATAATAGTTTCGAGTGGCGCCTCGTCAGGGACCGACGACGGCGCGTGTCACCCCCCCCCCCCCCTTTCGCTCGGACCGAGGTACGCATTAGTGCATTTCAATCGGATGCGAGCGCCGCGGAAGCGAGGAATCGTGGCCGCGCCGCGGTGTTTGCCCATTGTGCCCGTACTCTTTCGCGCAAATAAATATACGGACGATTGTTTGACTGGCTGCGCAGCGCGGAGGGTATGCAAGTGTGCCATTCAGCGCCGCTCGTGCGCGGCGGAACCGGTACACGTCATCGCCGGCAGATTTCCCGACCTTGTCCCGTGGGACCGCGGCCGTTTCTTTGCGGATCTTTTCTTTCAATTTTTTAAGAGGACGATAATTGATGACTCATCGCGTGCTCGGTGGTATTGGGATCTTTTTTTTTATTGGATAATGCGAGGGTTTTAATTGCTGGACAATTATTACTTTTCAAGATTTTATGCTTCAAATAATTACTAGGAGAGTATCAGGGTTCTGGATCATGGATCTTGAATGGAATTTTCTTGAATATTTTACCAGCTTTTTTAGATTAAAGTGCTCACTATCTAATTAGAATTTGAGTGTAAGACTCTGTGGCGTTGGCTACCTTATTTTTTAAGTACAACAGGTGAGTGGTGAAAATTTCATGTAGATCCGTGATCCGGAAGTACTGGATAGAGTGTATAAAAAATTTATCACGTTTAGATTCATCGTACTTTATAAAAGAAGTAACCATTTAATTTCTTTAATCATAATTATGAAGATGTCTCTAATTGCTTTAATTCAATCAAATCCAGTCATTATTTTATGGTTACTAATTATTTTCAAGTTTTTATTATCTGATTCTGCATTTTGATTATGAAGACTTTGGAATGATCTATTATTAGAATTACAGCTATTACCTACTGTATATACCGTATGTCCTGTGATAATATAATTGGTAAATATTACAAATCAAGGTGGAATAACAACGTTTTTCTTTTTGGAAGCGTCTACTTTTTGCAATATTAATAATTAAGCTTTTTCTGAACATCTACAGTATTTTTATTTTTAAACATGTTTTAATAAACTCCAAGTATGGGAAAGTTTCATTGGCCAAGATTTTAAAAACTTCAGCAAAACTAAATTTTCGCAAAAGTTTAACCATCGCAAATTTTTTACGCGGGAATCCTGTAAGTTTTTTGGATATTTAATAAAGTACGCATTTCTTCTTCTTCTTATCATTAAAAAATCGTCGATAAACTATAACTGTTTTATATATAATAGCTAATGAAAAGATTTTAAACTATTAATCTTAAAAGTTACACGACCACACATTATTTCACACATGCAGGATTTCATTAAAAAATGAGTTTCTGAAGTAAACTTCGATAAAGGCCGCACAAAAGCGTCTGCCACAATAACAAGGAAAAAAAGGAAAAGAGTGGTAATCACCACGGGAGTCGGAGGATCCAAAACGATTATGGCTCTCTCACGCGAAAATCGTGACGCTGGGAGTCGGTAATGGGTGAAAATCGGTGTGGTCCCGAAAAAGGCTCCCCTTATACGTCAATGCTCTTTACATTGGGCGACCGACTTTTCTTCACGAAGCTTTTCACGGCTTCTTTGACGTACAGTCTCCGTTGGTCTATCCGAGTTTATAATCGATTTCGATTAAACGCTCGCACTTTCGGCTTGTACGAGCATTACCGATCGATTCGACACTCCGCATCACTGCGTGTAATGGAGAAAAAAAGGGAAGTTTGCCTCGAGCTCAGGTAGAGTCGAACGAACAATCGAAACGAAAGGATCGACTTTTTTGTGTAATTTTCAAAAGGAGTGGAAAGTATGTTGTAAAAAATATAATGACTTGTGCGTATAACGAGGACAAATGGATACTTACTTAGCTTTGTTTTTAATATACTTCCTTCAATTTTTTTTCGGTCGTTAAATTTTGGTTATATTAATTGCAAAATAAAACGCGATTGTTTTATTATATTTTGTTATACTATTAATGAATAATCAAAAGTCATCCAATGAAAAATTTTGCAATCCGTAATTCGCGAGCAAAGGGAAAAGTATAACACTTAATTACTTTAATTGGATTTACACGATTTATTTTCTTGTTTGCTACTAACTCACTGAAAATCAACAATTGACTTGACTAAAAAAAAAACCAACTTAATTCATGATGAAATTCACTCCTTACTTACATATTCATTTCGATTTGAGAAAACAATTGCCTGATATAAATATTTAATCCAACATTTTCTAACTCATTATTTAAGATTTCAAGTTTATAAATATAAATCGTATCCTCCACAGTTGCAAAATATTAATAGCATTATAAGACTAACGATTAATAATTTAGTCAAATAACAATGAAACAAATAGAACTTGCACCATTTAAACGTGCTGTAAAAAACGGCAATATTAATTATTATTAATTCCATCCAATGATTTTTTAATAATTTAATTTCTGTCTAATAATGGTAATCAATGATATCAGCCTGTACTTTAATTTATTTATTATATATTGTTATTGTATTAACAATAAGAATTCTATCCCTATACTTCGATAACTAAACAAATAAATAATAAAATAAGTGTTTTATTTACAATTCGACCCAAAAACCCATGTATATATAACAAAAAGAATGCACAATCGATGTAGAAAAAGAAATACTTGCACACTTAGCTTCTTTCGCAAACAATTTGTGTTATCGTATCGTGAGATTTTTTAATTTCCCCTGTCCATCCGAGGTCACTCCCGCGACGTGCCCGAACCCAGTTCGACCTGCTCCTGCGCAAACTAGAGCGACGGTCAGAATAATTAATCGGCCCTGTCAACAGAAGTCATCTCCAGGTGAGACAAATTACAATAGGAAGAGCCGCAGGTCCCCGTTGAAGATGTGGACACCTCGGGGCGTTTGTTTTATTGTTGTTGCCGCGCCGCAATGGAGGCGGCTTACGCACAATGGACCGGTCATGTTCCGCGCGGCACCGCGGCGGATCAGGCACGGTTCCACCCGAACTACCTGAGCGTAATCCAGCAGCGCCCGCGTCCATTACTCATCGATCCACGGCTTTCCTTGCCGGCTTGGCGAATTTTCGTTCTGGATTCACGACGCGTACCGGAGTTTTTTCAGGACGAGATTATCGAGGCTAATGGGTGGATTATTTTTGAGAAAATAAATTTCTATTGTTTTGCCGATTTTTCAAATTTTCTTGAAATTTGCACGTACGTATATTGGGGATTTACATTTTTGTTTAATTGTAGGAAATGAACATTGTTAATGTTTTTCTTAATTAAGAAAAACTGATTTTAGTAGTTTAATCACTATTTTGTTAGTGAATCAATTTTTACATGATTATTTGCAGGCTAAAATCTTATTCTTTGCAATCTACTTAGGACTTAAGTCATACTCGCATTAAAAATTAGAAATTTTTACGTACTTCGTTAAAAGCTTACAATATTAAAAAAAAATATTGACAATTTACGTATACAGAACTCTCCTTATTAATTAACTACCAGGCCAAACTGTTGGAGTTAGATAATTGAAATTTTAGTCGATAAGAAAGGACTGTACCACAATCCACCCCCTAAGGCGAAAAGGGGGTAAATATGCTTTTGCTTTTATTTCAATAATTTTAAAAATTATGAATATAGTTTCTATCAACAAATCGTCTCCGAAAATATCTAATTTTCAATTTCTGGACTTTAACTTAATACATCTTCAAGGGGATGAAATGGGTATAAACGTATTTTTACGTTTTTATTGATAAATTAAAAATGTTAAAAATTATTTATATTGTTTCTGTTCACAAAGATTGCCTATGAACATACTTAAATATTAATTTTTGAGTTTTACCTTAATACATCTTTTCAAGGGGGTGAAAAGGGTGTTAAACGTGTTTTTAAGTTTTTATCAATAAATTAAAAATTTCAAAAATTATGAATGCAGTTTCTGTTCACAACGATTGTATGAAAATACCCAAATATCTGTGAATTTCACCCTAAAGCACCCTAAAAAGAGTGAAAAGGGGTTAGACGAGTTTTTTCATTTTCTTCTACCGCAGATAGAATCCAGATATTTTGATATTTATAAAAATGTTAAATTGAAATGTTGGAATTTATTAATAACTTGATTTTGTGCGCCGTTTAGAATAATCTCATTCTAATTAGGCATAAAACCAAACCAAACAAGTCGATAATCAATTATAATAAAAAATTTAACGAAAGTCAATATACCCGATGAATCTCCTCAAATTCACAAGATCAAAGGGCACCAACAAGCCCCAGTTCAACAAGCGGATAGAATATAGGACCACCCTGCAGGTCTTCACAGCTAACAATCGGATCTCGCACGAGGTCTCCAGCTACCTACTCGATCGCGAAGTTCCGCACGGGCTCTCCTCTTCCTTCCTCCCTTGGCGGCTCTCCCCGCTTTGTCCTCTCTCCCCCCTCGGCGCGTGCTGCGCAGAAAAGGACTGTCTCCAACGACTCCGCCGCCGCCATCGTTGCATAATCCCCGGGGCCGCTGCGATGATCCATCCCCAGGACGTTGCACCCTTCTCCGGCTTTTAATCCCTGCGGCCGCGCGAGCTTTATGTGGTGCGTGATGCGTTTTAGATGCGACCCGATTCCCCGCGCTTTGTTCGACCTCCTCGCGAGGAGCGCATCTTTTGATGTCCCTCGCAGGCTTGACTTATACCTCTGTGCGCCGCGGGAAGATGCGCCCACTTTCGCGGAGGACGAGGAATATCGGCCCTATTGACATGTAGAACATTTTATGCGGGGATTTTCGCCGGTTTCTTGTATAGTTACGTGAGAATTTCCCCCTTTGCGTGATCTGGATTATGCATGAGGAGGGAACGGAATCCGCGGTGGATGCGACGAGTTTCCGTCCTTTTATCAGGTTATGGTTTATGGCTTTTTAGTATTCTTAGGGAGGAATTTCGTTTTGTACAATGTATAGAGCTGAATTGAGTGAAAACCGATTTTATATCGAGCTTGAGGCAAAACGGTTGCTAACTAAACCAGATGTAGTTTTCAGTTTATTTTCTTTTTATGTATAGGGTCTTTCAAAAGTCACGGGACCTGAATAAAATATCGTGCTTATATAATGTAAAAGAAAACTAAGTAAAAAGCCTCTAGCGCTCACTTTTATGCACCCGGCCTATTAAAGAAGAAGTACCGGTGAAATTTGGTATACTGTAAGATGTGTGCATGAAAATATCTCAATTAAATTTTTCAGAGTCAGGAGCTGAGTACCTATATCCTAGTGGAAATAACGTATTTGCCAAATTGTGCCAAAGTATAAGCCAAAAAGGTATTGAAGTATACTGAAACGTACCAAAAATATGTTCCGAAACGTGCGGTAATGCATTCAGTTGGCACTTCTAGTACATTTAGACGCAGTTAGGCACATTTCAACACAGTTAGGAATATTTCAGTATAGTTAGGCGCATGTCAACACTAGTAGGCACTGTTCAGCATAGTTAGGCATATTTCAGCACAGTTGGGTATATTTCAACATAGGTAGGCACATTTCAGCACAGTTAGGCCCATTTCGGCACAAGTCAGCACAGTTAGGCGCATTTCAACACAATTAGGCATACATCAGCACAGTTAAGCGCATTTCAGCACAATTAGGCATACTTCAGCACAGTTAGGCGCATTTCAACACAATTCCCTAACAACAACCTTGTGCTGTTAGGGTTAGGCATATTTCAGCATAGTTAGGCGCATTTCAACACAATTAGGCATACTTCAGCACAGTTAGGCGCATTTCAGCACTATTAGGCATTGTTCAGCTAAGTTAGGCAAATTTCAGCACAGTTAGGTATAGTTCAACATACTTAGGCATATTTTAACACAGTAAGGCACATTTCAGCACAATTAGGCATATTTCAACATAGTTAGGCACATTTCAGCACAGTTATGTTTAGTGCCAACGGTTCCAATTGCACATTCCCATACACATTTCGACACCTTTTGGCACACTTTGGCCCATTTTGGCACAGAAATTATTTCCACCAATAAACAAGACCTTAGTATTTTGATCATTATATTTTTAAAGTTAATAATAAAAACATCACATGGATATAAGTACACGTACAAGACAAAAAATAAATAGTTGTCTAGATTATGTCTTACAAACTAGGACTTAGAAGTGAAACATAGCGAAGTATCGTTCTACGTGTTTGTATAAAAATCTAAAATTATTTTATTAACTTAAAGTATATAGTTATATAAGTTTACCTTGCAAGAATAACATCTTCTCAACGAAGTACTTTATCAAATGGCAAAGTAGCTGCTAAATAATTTAAAAAAGCCTCCCAATAGCTATTATGTCCCTAAGAAAATGAAACCAAATAAACGAAAGGATTTAAAAAATAGCCGGAATCTCGAGACCCGACAAAACATTCGAGCAATCTCCGGGACCGGAGCCATTTATCTACCCGAGGAGTGTTTAGATCGGCGACTCTTTAGACAAAATCTCCGGGAGACTTTATCGAGCCGGCGGCGGCCGGCAGCACTTTATTATCGCCCGTTGAAATCGTCGCTTCCCAGGCGCGCGCGTTCGCCCCACACCCCCCGCCCTCCCGCGCTTCCTCACATGCCCGCTACTACGTGTCTTTTTTTTTTTTTAACTTTTGTCCTCCTCCCGCGTGTCATCGGTTCCGCTCGTTAAGTTCGGGCGCGTGTATACAGCTGGGGTAGGTGTTTTTAACGATCGCGGCGGCTTCTGAGCGCGCCTTTTACACGCGCTGACCCTCCTTTTTGATACACAGGTGCGCCGAGGCCTCCTCTTTTTTCGTTTTATTTTTGTCTTTTCTTTTTGGTGCTAAGTCGCGGACAAATTCGGACTGCCGATCGTATTTATATCGGCGGGTCTACACTCGATACCGGCTTTTAGATTACGTCTTATTTCCGATGTTCGCCGGGGCTAAAACCCCGACTACAAGCGCGAGTTCAGCGGGCCTGCGAGTTTCAAATTTTTTGCAGTCTTTAAAGATTGCTTCAGCGTCCTTTTAGAAGTTTTATGATGCGGTGATTTTTTTAGAGATATCGTTTTAAAATGATAAATATTTGTCACTATAATATCGTTTTAAGCCAGTTAAAGTCAATTATTTTCTTATATAATAGATATTCGTGAAATTTTAATATCATGTTAAATTTGAGGGACCTTATACGTTTTGAATTCATCAATCGGCATAGAAAGAATTAGCAATCAAGTTCCAAAGTTTCACTTATTAACATAAATCCCAAAAATCCCTTACATTAAAATGCATTGCAATCTGGTCGAATTATTGAAGCTTAAGTTTTCAAGATCGAAATTTCGAATTTTGAAATTCGTGAGTGTCAAAATAGTCGCGGTTGAACGTTTGCTTTTGTTTTTGGTAATCATTATCGAACTCAAAAAATATTTAATCATTTTTTATTTTATTTATTTAATCATTTCACGAGTAAACCCATGTTACAAATAATAATATACAGATTATGAAACACTTAACGTAATGCACAAATTGCAATCTTAAAAATTGATCAATAACAGATTTACAGAATTTATGGAAATCACAATAGAAAAAATAATTGTTCCATCTATGTCTGATTTTAAAGTAGGAGAATGTAATGCTAAATCTTTTTTTATATAACCAACACAAAACAGAATTTGGTTGTTTCTAAGTGATCTACTATGTAATATTTATAAGTCTCATAGTGTTTTTAAAGCTTTGGATACAATGGAATCAATATGAGCATGTAATAATTATAGATAAACAATGTGGAAACCATAATCACATCCAAATCTTCAACCATTATTTTTTGCAGGGAAATAACAATAGCATTTATGAATGTGGATTTCTACTAAAAAACCTAATTTTTTATTTTTGTCATATAGACTACCAATGTGTAAAATACAAAAAGATTCATCACTTTTTCAATTTTACTCGACATTTTAAACCCATTTCTGAAATAGGTATATCAAATTTTTTTCAAACACGAGTTCAAGAAGCTCTATGCTTACACTTATTTTACCAAAATATTTGGTTGAAGTCTCTTTTTTTTCTTTAAGACCTAAAAAATAAAAGTTACTTTGCCCAACATTTTTTATCTAATTCTGAACAGCTGAGCTACATCATAAAATGTTCAAAAAACGATTTTTTGTATAAAATTTCAGTGGAAAACCCACTCTAAACTCAAGTTCAATAATTGAAAGATACACTTAATTTTTAGAAATAATGACATATCATCAGCATAAATTAATATTTAGGAGAATAAAACTGGGCGATCTCGATGAATCAAAGATTGTTTATTCACTAAATCAATGCCAACGTTTCGATGTTGTATTTTAACATCTTCATATCTTCATTCTTATTTGACTTGGCACTGTTGGCCGAATATTCCTTTTGACAATCGACGAACCATATTAAGATAATTCATTTAGATAAAAAAGGTCAGTAATTAATTTAAAAAAGCAAATTGGTTCTCGTAATGAGCATCTGCATTTAATTGTGTGTATTCTTTTTTTTCCTGTATCTTTCTAGCCCTGATGAATAATATAATAATAATAATAATAATAATAATAACAACAATTATCTTTTATCTCTAAGACAAATCGTCATAATGAATTAAAAAGGAAATAATTCTGAAAAAATTAAAATGTTTCCGCTCAGCAGCACGCGGTACATTTTAGAATGCAGATATCGAGGAGGTCCATAAGCAAGCGCTGCCGACTCGCGCGCGCCGCTTCCTTTCGTTCTGCCCTTAAAAAGCGGCAAGATTTACGCGGCACTCGCCGCGCGTAAATTAGCCCCCGCAGAAGTAATTTTCGCTAAACAATCCATAAAGCGGCGTATGCGAGCCGAGAGAAACCGGGAGCCCCTTCCCTGCGCGGCTCCCCGTCGCCGAGTCCCTCGCTCCTTTCCCCCCCGGCAGTTCTTCCTTGCGCGCGGAAGCCCCTTTGCCCGTTGGATAGCGGGCGTTGCTTTCCTCTATTTTTCGGGGTTCACGGCGACGAATGCGTTCGCAGGCGCGCCGATGCCGATCTACAGGGACGAATTGTTTGCCGACGGATTTACGGTCACTTCGTTGCCGGATCCCCTACTCACTTCTACGCACCCACTCGTCTACGGCGAGCTGCTTCCGAATTCTGAGGGTCTATGTATAATGTAGATATGTGTATGTATACATCGACTGGTACACTGTTAAAAAAGGAATGGATTTTAATGTAAATGTAATTGAAGCGAATTTTAACGCTTTACATTAAATTTCAAAATTTTACTTAGACTTGGCAACGAAGTGTGACACTTATGTAGGATAGTAGAGTACATTAAATTGTTTTAATGTACATGCTTGAATTTTGCTTCCATTACAAGACATTAAATTTGATGCACTTTTTTTACAGTGTAGTTTCGTGAGATGATTTTGATAGAAGCTGTTGCTGGGCAACAACATCCGGATCCTAAATTTCTCTCAAATTTTGCTGTCTGATTCGTAAGGTTTTTGTGAAATTTATGGAAAAAATTTTGCAACAGTTAATCTTTTTTAAGTAGCAATTCAGAGCGAATTGAAAAAATTGTAACCAAGATATGTTTCTCTTGAGCTTATGGATGTTGGATCTGGAACATGGAGAATCCGTAAAATGAATGAGAAGTGATAAACACGTCTTTCCACACATAAAAATTCATGTTTGCAAGTTTCATTATTACATGAACAAATTACCATCAATAATTGAAAAAACGAAACTTTCAGAGAATTTTAAAAACTTTGTAGAAAAAAAGTGAGAGAATCAAGTGCGTTACTTTAAATTTACACTTGACATTTTTTACACTTACCACTATATTTTAAATCTTTCGCTCAGGTCCAACATATAAAAGTACTTAATCTCTAAATAAATATTAACATTTAAAGATCATAAAGTAACTTCAAAATCTTTAAAAAAAAAAGTTTATTGTTACATATAAACAAAAACACTATTTTGCTTCCTCCTTGAGGAAGCTTTGTAATAGTAATTTTTGAAGTTTTTGTAAAAACATATTATAAATGTTTTTTGAGGTGTTTGGAAGTGAAATACAGTATTTTTGGAAA
>JAXIUT010024258.1:4776-16985 GCA_035586675.1 Eurytoma californica | reverse complement strand
TGTTTAACATTGTTATAATTAAATTCGTTCAATCCGGTAATAATAAAATTTGATTGATTTCGATATTGCATAGTTATTAAAGAAATTTAAATAAACTATGAGTATTATAGGTACATTTTTAATATAAAAAGTGTAACTTTTATTTGGTTTGCATATTTGAAACTTGTTGTATCTAAACACGTATAAACGCGCATTATACATCATAATCATCACATTCCTCAACAAAATAAAAAAAGAAAATACCAACTTCACTCTCTTTTTAAAAACACACTCTCACAACAATTTTCAAATTTCACACATCAATTCACACAACAATTTTCAAATACACATTCATCAACCCTCCAAATATCATCCGCTCATTATGAGAAGCGCACGCGCGAAACAGACGCAGCCTTCCGGTAAAAAGGAGTAACAGGCCTCCTCCAGTGCGGAGCTCCTCGGAGCCCGACGGGCTTTTCCCGACTCGTTGTTCGGGCGCGCTCAAAGCGAAATCCGGCGGAGTCGCGGCGGCCCGCCGGGATCCATTAGGGAACAGGGCCAGTCGAACGCAGGCATCGATCAAAGACGTCCGGAGCAGCGCGGCGGTCCGGCCGACCTAATGGACGCGATCATTACTCGGGCGTCTCTCGATAATCGGAAACCGCGGCGACGCCGCATCCGGCGATAAGTCGAAAGGGCCCGGGTGCGCGCGCGGATAGCCCGCGCTTTTACGATAATTGTCACGATAGCGCAAGCCGCGCCTCGAGTTTACGACTGCGGGAGAGGAGCGGGTGGGGTTAGTTGGACGGTATGGTTTTGTCGGTGAGTCGCTCTTTCGCTTTTCTTCGATCCGCGGGGGCGGAGATTGCAAGCTTGCCTTTTCCATCCGTTGCGACGATTTAAATGATTCCGGGTAGTGTTTGTAGGATGCCTCCGAAGGTTCTTTTTCTGAAGGTGGGGTGGTTTTAGTACATTTTTTGGATTTTATTACAATGAAAATGATTTTCTATTTTGAGAATTTTCACTTTAGTTTTGAAATTAACGATATTTCTAAGTGATACTGCAGACATAATGGCTCATCTACATTATTGCTCAGCAAGTCATGTGTATAATCACTAGGTAGCATTATAAATTTCTCATTCTTAAAAAGCTGTCACACCTATGAATATGATTTTTGTGTTTAAGTAGAGAAAAACAGAAAAATTTTATTATTTTATTATACTGATTTGGAGAGGTCATGAGATTTGAATCACGAAAAGAATGAGAAATGTTTTGATAAATCAAAGTGGATGAAAAAATTCTTCAGTAAAAACTAGTACAATCTAATACTAAAATTTAAAGCTACATATTTTTCAAGATTTGCTTTCAATATCTAGATCAAAATGGTATTTTCAGTTGATAGAGTCATCAACTGAATACTCATGCTAATCCATAAAATGTACAAATTAGAACAAAACTGAAATGAATAATAAAAATATAAAATCATGTGGGATACGTTTTACATTTGACAATATTTACTTTGGCAGGTCAAAAATACTATTGTGTTCATTGTGAACTTTAGAAAAGTTTGTAAGTAAACCTTGCAATGAAAATGATATGCTATTGTATCGGATGCTCAAAGTTGCAAAAAGATTCTTGTAAATACTGGGTTAAACTTTTGGTACTCCCTTTTTGTTTCTTAATGCAAGTAATTGTTTTTGTTAGTATTTAGTTAGTTTCTACTCGATCATTTATACTCATATTTACTGACTTTGTGTTTACCTAAAAGAAGAGTAGTTTTAAAAATCTATCTAGCATCTGCGAATCAGGACAGTTGACATTATTAAAAATGACTATTTAACGAATTAAAAAATAATTAACAAGAAAAACTTTAATATTGAACCTAGTATAGAATATGGAAAAAGTCCAAAAATAAATCTGAAAATTTCCGTAATCACTTTCATTTATCAGTTGATTTGAATATGTAACAACGGCTTCTGCTCTTTTCTTCCTTAATCAATCTTACATTGAGGGTGCCTAATGGAAAAATTAAGCGACGTTGAACGAGCGCAACGCGGGGATCAATTATTTATAAAAAAATCGTCTGTTAATATATCAACAATGACTTATTACGCTGCACCGATTAGGTAATGAAATCATATAATGGAGAACCCATTATCGCGGGGCCAAAGCTGCTGCCTAGATTCAAAGCGATCAGATGCACAAACAGCCTTTACGTGCGCACCCCTCAAAAAGATACGTTTGTGCGCGGCCGCACGAACCGAGTGCGAGCACGTGCGTGCATTTTATACAACCGATTAATTAAACTCGGCGCTGCAGAGAAGCCGTGCTTAGACTCTCTACCCGTGCCCCCTCCGTAACAATGAACGATCAGCCTCGCGCTTTGTGTATACACATCCGAGCCCCGGCTGTATGTATGGGTTCTTTTTTTGTACCGCCGGGCGGAATCACGATTTTTCACGTCGATTTAATTGGAGAAAAGATTGACCTGTTGCTCGTTACAAAATTGAATAATGCCCGCTTAATTTGTTTACGCGCGCTCGCTCGCGGCGCACTCGCGCGGAATCGGGGCTAATGCGCGCCGGCTGAGATTAGGTCGACCCACTTAGATACTAAATCGCCTCGAATACGGTGGCGAACTTTGTAATTATTCCCGCGAGTGTTTGATGATTTTCCATGTTTTGTTGAATAACGAAAAGAAACTTCGGCTGCGAAGGTTTATTAAATTCGGTAGAGTCGCGGGGGAAAAGTCGGTCGAGAGGCGAGGCTCGGGCGAACGAAAATAAATGCGAAAGAAAAATTGAATGAAAGAAATTCATTCACAGAGCGAATCATAAGGTGATCTGTTACTGCTGTCGATAAGTTTCGCCATCGGGAGCTTTTTCAATCATTTGATGCGCTCGCGAGCTTCCATTGAAATTGATGCGTTTTTCGTCTCCCGCACCGAGCTCGGTGGAAAAAATAAACTTTCGATGAATAAGTTAGCTTTCATTACTGCCTACGAGTGTACGAGATACTTATTTACTAGAGAGGGAAAAATAAAGTAGGAAAGTTTATTATAAATTATTTGAGGGGACGTACTTGAAACATAAAAATAATCGTAATTCTTGAAAAATTTGTAGTTATCGTAGTAAAGTTTATTATAATCATGGTCATTTTTATAATAAAATTTTAAACAATGATAATAGTAATAACGTATAGTAAATTTTTTTATCTTACTCTGATAGCACACACACATTTAAAAACGTTTTAAAAAAGTTATAAAAACGTCTTATTTGTCCGCGGACATATAAGACGTTTTAAAAACCTTTTTAGAACTTTGTTAAAACCTTTTTAGAACGTAAAAACGTTTTGTGCTATTAGGGATAATTTTTTCAATGCATAAACGTCGATGTAAGAAATATTAGGCTAAAACTTATTTTAGCTTGTAAGTAAAATAGTCCTTTTATGTTTATTCATGAAAAGTTAGTAAAAATTGTTTTAGAAATGGCCTATTAAACTAACTTTGCGAACAATTTTTTTTTCTCCGACATGAAAAAAAAAATCCTTGAAAATGAAAAGATATGTGTAATTTTAAAGTTAGGTGAAATGCTCCTACTAGCGTATGCTTACTGAAGTTCTTCACCCCGACATTCAAGGAAAAAGACGTAGTTTGGCGAATCTTTTTTCTTATGTTTAACGCATGCCTTTTACGAGGAAAAAGTTAATAAATTGTTACATTTCCGACATAAAAAGGGCGGTAACAGCAAGAGCCCAGTTGATTTCCTCTAATACGCGGTGTAAGGCGTTCCTTCTTTTACGATTTTAATAAAAGTCATTCAAGAAAGTTTCGAATTTTACAACTGTGAATTACAAAGTTTCAGTGATAAAAATTTGCATATCTGCGGGAAATTCTGCTTTGCGGTAAGGAAACATTCATATAAATTAAACTGTTTTTTAATAGTTCCTGTTTTTTATGCTTTTCAAATGTATAATATAACTTCAATTATAAAATTAATTTTTTTATCATTGATTTTTTACAAACTGAATCATTTATTAATCAAAATGAAAATTATATTTTCTTGCTTTTATTTCGATGGTTTTATTCGATATTCCTAAAATAGTACAGCTAGGATGTGATTATATGTTACAATAAAATTTTTTTCTATATTTGAATTTTTTACTAAAATATAAAATAATTAATTAAAAAGATTTGAAAATTCAAAGTCATTTCTGCCCCTTTATAAGCATAATTTTCCGTGGAACTCCAATTTTTTTCAAATATTTTTATTACACTTACATTAATTATAAAAATGTTCGTATACGGAAATAGGTACTACTAAAAACTCTCTTATTCCCTCAGACTTTAGTTTTTTTTATAAAATTTACTAACTATGAAATTCAGCAACTATTTTTTCCAATAATATGGCAACGTTAAAATTATCCTTACAATTTGGTTAACACATATTTTTCAACGATAAAAAAAATAGATAAAATTTAAAAAAAGAGAACAGAAAGTCAAGGGCAAAAAACATTAGCGAAACCGTCGTTCACTCCATCCGCACAAAAACCGAAGTACCATGCGCGTAAAGTTAATTTTTCAACGTGTAACCACTCGACGCCCGGCCCGCTCGTCCGGCCGCAAAAAGGAAGGCGCAAAAAGCGGCGCCCCTCGCACTTACACCGCAACCCCGGCGAAAAAACGGCAGGCGTCCGATTACCATATACGCGTCTCGCGTCCGCGCCAGCGAAAATCGTCCCGAATCCTTTCTGACGCGCCCCCCGGCGAATTTCACCGTCTCGGATGGCGCTCGCGTGTGCGGCCCGTCTTATCCGCGAGCCGTCTTCTCGCCCCCTTTTTACCCTCCGCCCGTATAAAACGTCGGGCGTGCGCCTGACTCGCTCCCGCCCGGCCCTCCCCCCTTGGGTATATGTGTATAGATATATATGCGCGCGAGGTTAATCGGAAGCGACGCGCGATCCTTTCCTCCTCCGTAGCTTGCGGCGCGAGGCTTTCACCGGCGATTTTTCTCTTATTTCCGCGCTCTTGTTGCCCCGCCGTTTAAGGGGGCCGCTTCTCTCCCGAGTCGACGTAATGAGAGCCAGATGAAAAATTGGCCGTGGGCGCGAGGGGGAAAGCGATGTGCCTCCTTTTTCTCTAGTTTTTGGCCTCTTCGGAAAAAAATGTGTTTAAGGGGTTTTAAGGAAATTGAAGAGAAAGAGGATTGCGGTGTAATGTAATAATCACGTTGGAGTTTTCTCAAATTAGATTTCATTTTTTTAAAGAACAGAAACGAACAGACCGCTTTAAATTTATATTTTTAGTGGTAGCTCTTAATCTTTCTTATAAAAAAAATATCATTCGAAGCATCTGGCTGCCCCTGCATTTATGAAGAGCTCAACTTCGTCCTTATCAATTTTTTTTCATACTCAATTTTCCCAAACCGTATCTTACTTTCATTTTGTCTTACAAAACAATTTCATATTACGCAAAAATCTCTGTACGTATGTTACTACTGTGATTTAATTTAATTTTGGATGTTACTTGCAGCAATATTATTTGCTATGATTCATCACATACAGGTAATCACTCGAAAACATGTAAAAATTTTTCGTTCAATACATTAACTCTTTTCGATTGCATCATCGCGTGGACGAAACTCGTGGGAGTTCTCGTGTGCTTGACTGACATGGGTGCATTCGATTGCTGAATTGCGCCTGTTTTCCGTGAAACACTGCGGCATAAAAAATTTCACTAGTCACTCTGAATTAATCGCGAAATCGATGGATCAGTTATATTCCCCATATTGATATCAGTTGAGGGAACAAATCTCTTCTTTATTGAAAAAAAGTATGACTTTATAAAAACTTCTGTACAAATACGTGACTGTTCATTTTTTACATGCGAATTTCATTCATTTTTTAAATGTTTCCAGAAAAAGCTCAGAAAAATTAGATAGGAATGTCAACAAATAATCGGAACGTATGTTTTCTTTTTCAATTTAATTAAATCGCATAACGATCATAACGTCATGCTAGCTTACGATATCCTGTCAATAAAAATTGAACACAAAAAAAGAAAAAATATTGAATTGATTGAATTTATCGTTCCTTTATATCATGATGAAACAAAATTATTGTTTTTCAAAAATGCATCAGACAGTCATAAAATGTAATTCTAAAATTTTTTCATGATTCTTCCTATTCGTTCACTAGAGGTAGGTGTCCTTTTTGCTGTGATTTATAAATAAATCCATTTTTTCACTTACATCATAATTTATTTTCATTTTAATAATAGAAAATGCATAGTCATCTCGAGAAAAGGGACGACTAATTGCGTTAAATAAATTTCAATAAAAAGCGGGGAAGTGGCTGTTGACCCGAAAAGTTTTACAAATGCAGTGGCAGGAACTTTCGGTATGCGCGTGCAGTCGGTGAATTCGGGCGAAGTTTAAAGCCGAGCGGTTAATTTTCCGCGACGACATTAATACCTTAAGTCAAAACTCGGGTCTTCAAAGGAACAAGCACACCTCGCGGGATACCGGCGGAACTTCTCCCGGTTATTACACACGCCCGGATACGTATTCCTACTGTTGCGCTCGCGCGCATTCGAACTGTTCCGCTGTAAACAGCCTTTTGCGCGACTCCCGATCCGACTGAAAAAAAAATCTCGCGATGTTTGCGAAGTATGAATTACCCGGGGAGGAAAAATCTGTTATCACGCTGTTATCCGTCGTTGACTGCCTATATAACCGCCTAGGAATATAAAACGACGCCCAGGGGGGCGAACGCGAGCATTTCCTTATTATCATATTCAGATGGGGCGCAAAAAACACGGATTTTTTTTTTGAAAAATGAAAAAAATAGAGGAGCCGCCGTTGACCCGCCTCGCCGGTCGCGAGAAAGATGAGAAAAATGCGGCGGATCGATGGTATGTGCACTGCCGCGGGATACCAATATTCCGCGCCGAAAGTGCCTACGGATGAAAATCATCAGACATCCCGGGGCCTCGCTCCTCCGTAATTCATGTGCGAAATTATTTAGTATAATAAAACGGCGACGCGAAATATTCCGTTTTATTGAAAATTTCATTTTGAAGGCTCGCGCGACTTAATATTTTTTGCACAAAGGGGGAATTTGGCTGCGAATATTTATTTTACAATTTTTCGTCGTACGGGGAACGTGTTTTTCATGTCATTTGCCGTAATGCGCTGGTTATTAATATGCATGTTTCCTTTGTGATTAAAGAATTATTCAAATAACTTCAACGAATTTTCGGCGTGACGTTAAATTGATGAAAATTTGTTATTTCTGCAATCTCGTGAAGTAAGTTTATATTTATTGATGCGTCTGGATTTTATATTATTCATTGAAATTTAATTTAAATTATCAGCAATACATATTTTTTTAATATTGCGAATACTTATTACTTTACATGATGGATCTTAATGTATTAAAACAAATGTTTTTAAATATTTATGATAAAAGGTATAATTTAATAATTCTAAAGTTACGGTTCCATTACGAAATTTTTATGTAAAGTGCATACATGCAGATTATTCGCATATATTTAATTAATGAATTTAATCATAAATTATTAAATTGTTCCTTCATTCCATTGAATGGATTATTCATACATCTTTATGTCATAAAATAAAAAAGTAATAATAAAACCTTAACAGGCACATCATACATAACATGATTTTCAAATAATAAAATATTTTTTGTTTTAAGTAAAGTGTTCAGATTTCTCGTATTTTACATTTTTTACACTTAATTTGTAATTAACAAAGAATTACTTATATGATATAATTATATAATGATTATATTTATTATTATATATAATATAATGTATGCATGTATACATGTATATTCGTAATGATAAATTTGTCAAACGTGTTTTTCTGCAATATATTAGAATTAATTTCCAGTTTTGCTTCCTCAAAGAGAAAGTGTAATCTTGATGAAAAAAGTGGTTGAGATAATTTTGTTTTCAATATTTTCGTAAAATGAATTCAAATTTATTTAACATTCGAAAATTCTCAAACAGAAATAATAGAAGCTGAACGGAAAAAGAATTCTACTAAAAATTACAAATCAATTTCAATGTTCTCATAAACTGATTAAAAAATTTGCAGTTGTAAAAATTATAGTGTAATTTTAAATTTATTAGAATCTTTACTGCAATTGACTCAAAAGGATAATCATCGATTTAATATCCATACAACATATCGTTACAGAAATTTGACTGCAGTTTTAGTAAAACTAATAAAAAACTATTATTTCATTTACTTTCAATAATGACGGTTTGTGGGAACGACTATTAAAACAGTAATTTTTACTGGAACTTTTTTCTCCGCACCTTTCACTTTTTCCCCGGGGAATTATCACCTGACAGGCGGCGCAATGTAAACAGCGCATCGATCCCCGTAATTACGAATCATCCGCGGGTCATCCGCAAAAAAAGCAGCGCGGGGATGACGCTTCTCTCCGCTCTCGGCTCTAATCGCCGATCACCGCGAAACCGCCCGCCCGACGAAAAAACAAAAAAAAAAAAAAGGCGAAAAGAAAAGCCGACACCGCAAACCCGGGCGCGTCGCCTCCGCCGTCCAATTTCCATGCACAATGCGCGTTAATTCCGCGGCGGTCTGCGGCTGGGCGCGATCCTCCGAATAGAGCGGAAAGCGCCTCGGAGTAAAAGCGGGGGGGAGTCGAAAAAGGCGAGGAGAGAAAAAGGCGAGCCCGGGCGATTCGTCTTCGGGAGTCCGGCAGCGCCGAGCGACGGGTAAATAATTGCCCCGGGGCCGAGGTGCATGTGGCGCCGTTGCTCTCTCCCTCATAAGCGAGTGCTTACCGACTGCGGTGGACGCAATTAATAGTTTTGTAATTTGTTCGGGGGCCGTGTGCCCCCGGCCACTTCGATCTTTGCCGGCTAATGCGTCCGCGCTGCGGTGAACAACTTCGGTGGCAGTTGTATAGACTGGGATAAAAAATTACCGATCGGATTTTTTTTTCCTGTTATTGGATAACGGATTAATTGATGTCTTTGCTTCCTTTACGAATGGATTTGTAATATACTGTATAAGTTTCGTGCAATTTTTTTCTACGCTTTGCTGATTACGGTAAAGGTTAATTTACTGTATTAGTTTTGATAATTTAATAGTTATTTAATCTTAGTAAAATTAATCATTTTTGAAACATTTTTTTATAATTTTTTGGAAAATGTAAGACATTTTGAAAAAATGGTTTGTCTTTTAATTAAACCATGAGCGAAATATCTTTTCAAAAATGCTTAAAAAAATGGTCACTTATTTCGAAGGTGTATTATAGTGCCAAAAAATTATGAAAGTATGTTTACCTTTTCGTTGTGATTGAGCACATCACATATTGTCATGACTATAATTTTCAATTAATGCCGAATATTCTTAGAATAGTCAGCCAAGTCGAGAAAACTTTCAAATGAAATAATAAAAACGCAGACAGTAAACACAGGTTATTATTCATAAATATTCAATTGACAAAAATTGTTGAAAGTTCATTACTTTTGAAAAACCACAATTTATTATAGACTTTAAGAGATTAAAGTACATTGTGAACTAGTGTGCAAAGAGGGTATTATTTCATGCGTTGTAACAATGAAAAAGGGCTCTTTCACACTACATGTGTAAACTTTACTTCTAAAGTGTGATAATCTTGTACTTCATATATTAAGAATAGGTATAAGAAATAGTATTTCCAGTAAGAAGCATTTCAAAATATAGTAATCAATTTCATAGTTATACTATTTGCACTATAAAAAGAAAAAGCTGATAAAAAGATATGAAGATAACTTGCAAACTTATTAATGAAAGTTAAGATTTTATCTACTAGCGGCAAATTATATCCTCTCGGTTCATCGTAAGCTGTTCACACCTCAAACGGATAAACCACTGTTAATGAACCGAATAGATAAAGCGTTATATTTTGATATGAATTATGAATTTAACAATTGTACCAAAAATTAAAATAAATCGAATAATCGTCCAATAAAAACTGTTATTAAGATTACCTACTTATTTTAGTGTTTTTCTTTGCAAGTGCTTAGTTTATTAAAAGTTAAAAAACTTTTTTAAGAGACAATTTATAGAATTTATAGAATTGTAATGAGAAACAATTAATTGTAATTATGTTAGGTACATTACTCAAAGCTTGAATAACTCTTCTTAACCAAATAAACGCAAAAATTTGACAATAAAATGAAAACAACAGCAATAATAAGTTTCTTCAATAACCTATAAAAAGACAATGTACACAAAGAAAGTAACATTTTCATGAATATTTCTAATAACGTTCGACCGTTAAATTACAATCGCAATACTCTTTGATAGCCTTCCACGGTCATAAATATTAATTACCCCGACTAGAAGCCAGCAGCGTTAATAATTGACTCGCTGAATCCCCGCCAAGCTCTCCATCTCCAGCCGCGTTTACTTAAAATTGCTGACAACGCGAATCCCTAATGCATGAAACCGCCGCCACGCTCTTCGTCGAACAATCCGCTCGAATTCCAGTCACCTCGCGAAGCCGAAAAATCGCGTAAAAAAGGATCATCCAGTTCGCCTTCGCGGTTGCTTGACGAATCGCGTGTAACGCGATTTTTCGACGCGCATCGATACGCCGACTTAATGATCAAGTGCCTCTCGGCTCGGGAACTTTTGTTATGGTAAGAGCGGCTGTACCGGCAGTGCGCGCATCGATTATCATCCATCAGGGCTCGCGTGATAGTTTGCAACTCGAGGAGCGAGGGGATTTTTATTGATCGACGTATACGCAGTCAGGTTTTCCGAGGTGCGAGGTACTTTCGTGAGAACGACGGTCGATTTCGGATGATTTTGTTCATTCATAAGGCGTCGGAGAGGGGCGGCGGAAGTTTATTTGTTGTGATGAAGCTGCGAATCGCACTGATGAAATGAGACGGATTCGGCAAATTTGTAGTTAGTATACACCGATGATATACTTTTACTTACGATACTGCACGAGATTTTTGTGATAAATTGGAAATAGGTATGGCAATGGGTAGTAATTTATTTATATTCTAATAAACTATTGATAGTAGTGTAATGGGTGATTGATCATTATGTGATATTTTAACTAACTGGTAATAGGTTTGTCATCTATTCGATTAGCCTTTATCAAATTTTGTGAAATATGAAGAGTGACGGCTTATACGATTCGGGGGTAGCATTAATATTTCATTGTTAAATTAACAAATTATTGTACTATTGAAAATTATTGTTTATTTGTTCACAGTTGATGCGTTCATCAATCAATTCCAATTAAATTCATGTAATTTCATTTTATGGATGTAGTTCAGCATTGTTACAAAAATATTTTTAAAGTCAAAATCATAATTTTAATATAAATTTTTGGACTCCGAACTTTAAAATATTATTCAAAATACACGGGATAAATAATCTACTTCCACGTCAGTGCCAAAAAGAACTATTATTCTTATATTTTTGAAGAGATGGATGCATATAATAAAGAAAAGGCAAACCTATAGTTTTGTCAAATTTTGAACTAATAATACGTCGACACATTTTTTTAAATTAATAAAAACCTTTTACTTTCAGCGCTCTGAACTAAATTCAAATAGCCCCGAGTATAATAGTAAACTAGAAAATTTCACGCTCACACAACAGTACCGCCGTCAGTTTTTAAAAGTATCCAAAATAAAAAGGACAAGCAATATTTATCCACATTTAAAAGAAAAACCTGGCTTTCAATTAAAAGAAAAATCAGCAGCGAGTCGGATAAGCCGCGCACGCCACGATCATCTTGTGGTTTTGCGCGGCGCGCGCCCGTCGGAAAATCCCATTTTGAATCCGCCGCGGCGGTCCGATCAATCTTCGCCGGACGGAGGGGCGAAGGGGGGAGTGGAAACTAAAGTTTTGTAATTGCCCCGGGTTTTTCTCGGGCCGGCGGCGGTGATGGAGGAGAATGAGAATTGCAGGTGCCCGGGCGGCGCGAGCGAGAATGAAAAGCTCGCGGGAGACGTCCAACGGTGGCTGGCGATTCTCAGGTGCTCTCCCGCGGCGCTCGTACATTATCGCCGCACTTTTGTGAATTGCTGAGCGTCGAATCGGCCTTTTTTACTAATTAAGGAATAGATGTATGTACGCGAGGTTTTGCAAAAGTTATACGACTCTTTTACGGCGTTAGGTTCCTTGCATGAAATTAAACGACATTGACTATTACTTCTGAAGTTTTTT
>JAXIUT010024247.1:0-16985 GCA_035586675.1 Eurytoma californica | reverse complement strand
ACACACACACACACACACACACACACACACACACACACACACACACACACACACACACACACACACACACACACATTACTGTTAACAATAAAATGTTATGTGATGTTAAAATTTCAAATATTTAATTAGTTTTAAGTTAGTTTTAAGTTATTTTGTACACTCCAGACCTGCAAACAGGAAAATTTTCCTCTGCAGGATTATTTATGTAATGTAATTTTTTACTCTGAATAAATAAATAAATAAATAAATAAATCATTTTTCATATCGTAGGAACTATTCCCGGGCTTCCCAGACTGCGGCGACTCTAGCTACTGGCTGCAGCAGTTCTGGGAAGACGTGGTCGAGGTCTCCTCGAACTCGTGCTTCGGCCCATTCCTGGACGTCAGCACCGGCCTGGCCTTCCCGGTGCTGGTGCGCTGCCGAGCCCACGCCATCCAGCTACGCAGCACCGGCCTGCGGGTCCTCGAGTTCCGCAAGTGCTGCCGGGGCGATCAGGTGTACGACGCGGACAGGCGCCACTGCGCCCCGGCCCCGGCCGACTTCGGCTTTTTCTTCAAGCTGGCGCCGGGGCTCGAGCTTCTGCGATTTCAGGCCGGGCCGCCCGACTGCGGGCACGCGATCGTCGACCATAAAATCGACAGAACGGACATTTACGCGCTCGGCGATAAAGTCACGGTGGGTCGTTGGCGGCTTTTCGCGAGAAAATCGAGAATAAGCGCAGCGTTAACGAGCTGGGAATGATCCCGTAGGAAAAAAATGCACAATTTTTGTGCACAATTAGAATTCGTGCATAAATTTATGCATAATTTAAAAATTGTGCATGCAATTTAAAAATTGTGCATAATTTAAAAATTGTGCATACATTTATACATAAATTTATACATAATTTAAAAATTGTGCATACATTTGTGCATACATTTGTACATAATTTAAAAATTGTGCATACATTTGTGCATACATTTGTACATAATTTAAAAAAGGATGCAAATCTGGGATGCATCAAAGGATGCAAACAATAAATGTGTGCATAATTTTGGGCACCGTTTTCGCCTGCACGCGAAAATCGTGCAGGAATTTATGTACAAATTTATGCACAATTTTTAAATTATACACGAATTCTCATTGTGCACAAAAATTGTGCATACTTTTTTTTACGGGATGCACTATGAGAAACGTTCTGGTAAAAGTTAGCAAACTTTTTCAGTGACTAAAAGTCCCTTCGTGCGCTCAATTATTTCATGCTCTTTTTAATAAAATTTAGAAGAATTCTCAAGAATCGCTAAAAGTCTTGTCACTAATTTTAATTTTTTTAGGTCAGAAAATAAATAAGAAAGGCATTTATTAACAAAATTACACTTTTATTCTAAAGTAATTAGAAAATTTAAAAACTTGATGATGATTATATCGAACAAACAATAGATTCTAATAATAAGGTTTGGCATTTTAGCGCCAATCGAATAGATGTATATCCGTTCATTATAGTCAATCAAATTGCTTCTTTAAATGCTTCGCAACAACCTGCTATGGTATTGTTTTTTTTAAGAGGGAGGAATATACATTACAGTTTGTAATATTTTGAAAAAAATCTGCATACTTTACATTCAAAGACATCGATTAAATTATTCTGTACAACTTATTAGTTTTATTCAATAACAATTAACTCTTTGATGCCCTAATTAATTGTACTCTTATTTTATAAATTAATCTAATTTTATAAGAAAAGCAATTGATTTATTTTCATTTACCTATTCATAATTTTTTAAATAAACATATGCATTGCATATTTTAGAAAATTTTTTTGTTAAGCTATATATTCATTTAATTATAGTAGAATATTCGAAACTAAATAAAGTACAAATTTTATGTGACTCAGAAGTAACTGTAATTCAAAGGTCTAATTTATTATTACGTTTTATTATTCAAATAAATTAATTTACTATGTTTATGTAAAGTTTTGAAAATGTAATGTACTATATTATAGTAAATTTTATGAAGTATCGTAAATTTTGTTGAAAATGTCATTCTGACAACATTTTCATAATTAGTAGTATAGTAATTTTTACTGGAACATTTCTCTCAATTTACAGTATACCTAATTAAAAAAAAAAGCTAGAGTAGCAAGTGTTATACTGAAAGCTCTGGCTTTTAATATTTGAGACACGTTTGCCCAACTAAATTAAAAACTTTTATTTTTCGCGTTCTATTTTTAAAGTTGAAACGGAGCCACCGATCAAAATTAGATATTTTATTCAGTAATATTTATAGCTTTAGAGAAATTTTTTAGATAGTCTCGATCGAATGTTTGACAATGAGAGAATTAATCTACTCCGTCTGATCGATTACACACTCATTTCAGAGATAATAGACCATCAAGTTATTTACGTATATGTTTAATGGACTGTTCCAAAGTTTTGTATAATTTTCAAACTTTCATTTAAATGCCGGTATTTAAGTTCGTCTTATAAAACTGTAAGTATAATAAAGCTCATTTTAGCAGAACAAATACAAGAATAATTTTGAAAAAAGTTTCATAAAAAAATTGATAAAAAGAGAAGCCGAATTTAATTAACTTTTTTCAAAATTATTCTACGACTTTTTCTTTTAAAGAAAGTTTTAAGATTCATCTTTTATAAGATGAGCTTAAATTCGCCAATTTAAATGAAAACTTGAAAATTATCCGAAAGCTTTGAAAGTTTATTGTACATAATACTCTCACAATCTTAATCTTACACATTTTTTAAACTAAAATAGAGTCGTATTAATATTTTTTTAAATTACTTATAAGAAATATCGCTGTAGATTTTTTATTTTATTTTATTCTTTCACGATTCACGCTATAAAATTAATTTGAATGTAAAAAAATGTGGATCACAGCTGACAGTCGAGGACAAGGATGGGAAAAAGAACCTGAGTCTGACTACAGACAATGGCTGCCTGGACGCGGAAGCCGGCAGTGACTCTGTGGCTGTGCGACTCTGCGCCGGTGAGGACTACTGCCTGCACAACGCCTGCATCAGGAAATGCTGCAAGGAGAACGAAGTAAACGCCAAATGCGATGACCAGTCGATCTTCAATTTCGAGGTTCTCCGGAACTTTCGTACCAAGGTGGCCGCATCTCTGGCGAACGACAGCAGCTCTCCTCCCCTTGATCTCAAAAGTTCGTATGAAGCAATCCGTTTGCGTTACCGTAACTTATGAAAAAGTACTAGAAAAACTGATTAGAAACTACTGGTAATGCAGCAGGCGTAGTAATAGTATTTTTGGATAATTTAAATGCAAGTACTTTAAGGGGCTGCCGTATACCGATATCAAAGTTTTTCGTTTCATTCAATACATTTTGAGACTAACAACTTATTTGGACCAGATGCACATTCTCTATGTCTTTAAAGAACTTGTCTTTGCATTAATAAGCATGTTATTTAAAAAATTGAATTAACAAAACGAAAAACTACAATTACATGTAATTGGGTATAAGGTGTAGAAGTAATAAATAACAATTTCACTGTTTTGGAATGATAAGAGTGGCAAGACATTCGGATCAGATATTTTATTGGAACTGTGGAATAATAAAAATGTTGTACTTTATGATTATTTTAAATATGTATGGAAATCCAGTTTAATATTATATAGGTATTTTCAATCTGGATACCTTTCAGCTTCAAAATTATTGAGTGTTAAGTTATGAAACATTAGTTTTTTTTAAACGCTGTTAAACGATTTCAATGCTTGTATCAATTTTATTATTAAAGAAGACTCTAATGATCATTGTGATCTAAGGATTTCCAATTTAGGGAGACAATCTCCTTTATAAGTGAGGTAGTTTGTCTTATTTACAAATTATAAAAAATACATTTAAGCAAGTAGAAAGGAATATTTGTGTTCCCATCATCGAGTACTAACCGACCATCGTCAGCATTATATCAGCAATCGTTCTCTTACAGTTAGACACACGTAGCGTTGTTGGAAATGCCAGTAATAACAACGAAGGACCACAAACTTGCTAGTGGAAGTGAAGTCTTCATCTAGCGGTAAAACAAATAAATCCTCTCGATTTCTCGAAAGTTTGTCATACCAAGACACGAAGAACAACACTCGAAGAATCGAATTAGAGTTGTTACACTATCACGTCAATTATTTTATGCGAATTATTTTCTTTCGCTGAAACAGAAGGTATTCTCTCCTTAAAGATCCTTGCAAATTTTGAGAATAATCTAAACCATCAAATAGATTGGTTCTCAGAGACAATTTTTACAATTGAAAATATAACAGCACTGCATTCATTGATATTGTTGCTAACCTCTTCTTTCTTTCTTTAGATTTAGTCACAGGTACGATCCATTACAGTCCAAAAATACTATTACTACAGTACCGACAAAAGTTTTCGAAAGAATTTGTAATGTCTGAATCAAAATTAAGCGATATTCTTGATTTTAAAAGTTTCCCATTTTATTAAAAAAAATCGTAGAAAAATTTAAAAAAAAGGAAATTAAAGCGCTACCCGTCTACTTTAAAATACTACCTATCAATAATTTTTTTAACCGCAATTTTAAAAAGGGTAAAAAGGTACACAAAAATGAAAAATTGTAAAATTTACAAAAAGTTCCGTTTGAAAAATGGCATTAAAATATAATTAATTTTTAATTTTGAAGTCCACAGAAAGTTAGTATTTTTTCTAAGTAGGTGAGCTAGGGGGGTTCTGGCCCACTAGAATGTGAGGCTAGGGAGGTTCTGGCCCAATAACCCAATAACCCAACAATCCAATAACCCAATAACCCAACAACCCAACTAGTTCATAACCCAACAACCCAAGATACCCCTGCGATTTCAGCATTTTTACCAATTCCTACTTTACCGACCGATGGTAATGCAGATTTCTCCCACGATTCGACTCGCATGGTAAGGTAGTTTTCTACTTTACCGACCATCCAGCCTCCCCAGTCATTATTTATTTAGTTATTTATTAAAATTAATTAATAAATTGATTACGGGCCCGCGGGAGCCCGTATGCGCACTCAACCATATACCTTCGTCTTTGCTGTATTACTTGTGAATTTCAGTACGCCACCTAGCGGTAGGCTACAATCTAATGATCACCGTGTAAGTTAACCGTCACTAGGTGGCATCCTTCTTTCCATAATCAAAGTATGCTTAGGAATAAATAAATATCGGAAGGGCCCTTCAATGGTGGAAGCATATGTATATCTAAATATAGAATTCGTATCTATATTTAGATATACATGTACTAAAACGTAGTATTTAATAATAATACTGTAAGATATTATAGTTTAAATACTATAAGATATTTAATATTATTATTAAATTATTATTCTTTGTATAATTGATTCGGTAAGTATAATTTGCTTAATTAAATATAATTTATTAATCTTATTTCATCTTAATTTTATATATTTACAGAAATGGTGTTTGCGAATTCAGCACGCAAAATGAGGATGAGCCGGTAACCCAATAACCCAATAACCCAATAATTTTTTTTTTTAATTTTCAGGTGATGCAGTGGGACAGCGAGCAGGGGAAGCACCTTCTGGCCCATATGCTCCTGCATGTCCGTCTACTGCGATCCCCTCGTTTTTTCGAGAAGGTCGCAGTACATTTCCCTGGATGGACGCCAATAGGCATCAGGTTGCAGGCGCCGGAGCTCCTCAACCCCAGGAACGAGGCCCTACTACTGCAATTAATAAATGCGATACGTGACGATAGGTTCTTCGAAATGATGGAGGACGTAAACGTTAATTTTAATTTTGACGATTCTATCGCTATAAATGAATTCTATATTTAGCCTACCGCTAGGTGGCGTACTGAAACTCACAAGTAATACAGCAAAGACGAAGGTATATGGTTGAGTGCGTATACGGACTCCCGCGGGCCCGTAATCAATTTATTAATTTATTTTAATAAATAATTAAATAAATAATGACTGGGGAGGCTGGATGGTCGGTAAAGTAGAAAACTGCCTTACCATGCGCGTCGAATCGTGGGAGAAATCTGCATTACCATCGGTCGGTAAAGTAGGAATTGGCAAAATGCTGAAATCGCAGGGGTATCTTGGGTTGTTGGGTTATGAACTAGTTGGGTTGTTAGGTTATTGGGTTATTGGGTTATTGGGCCAGAACCCCCCTAGCCTCACATTCTAGTGGGCCAGAACCCCCCTAGCTCACCTACTTTTCTAAACTTTAAGATTATGTGATGCAAAATGTCGGTTTTTCGTCAAACAAAAATTCAAAGGTGTTCGAAAACTTTCTGTCGGTACTGTACGTCTATATCATATATGTGTAAATATTCTTAGTATGATATAATCAGTTCTGTAGTTATAGTAAATATTAAGGGAGACCGTCGTAAGATCAAACTTGAGGTATCGTAACAATAATGTCACATATTTAAAAGGCTGAGATAAAATTTAATATCGCCTGTAATTCGCTTCTAAAAGATTGTGTCCGCAATACACTTTGCCCCGGTCTCCCCTATATTGCATTTTCCGAAATATTTTTTCATACAAGGAATACTCAGTTTTTCCTAAAAATACCTAATTAGTTTGTTTATGAAAGGTTACGGTCTGCTGTCGGGTTACACCTGTGCGCAGAAGTACATGAATGATCCTGAGGAGCACTGGGAGATTGGAACACACGGGGAAATATTAACACCGCCTTACGATGAATACAATCACGTCAACTCCTGCCTGGAGCTCATCTTTGATAGCAATGGCGATTACGAGCTGGTCGTCCAGTACTGTTTCGATGACGAAAGAAATAGTAACTGGCAACCGCAAATAACGTAATAAAATATTTTTATAAAAATTTTGAAGAATTATATGTATTATATTTGTACTGTCCCTTAGAAATTGAAAACTCATTTAATTAAGAGAAAACTTTATTCAAGTCAGGTTGAAATGTGAAAGATGCTCGTTTTTTATCAACTTTTTCAGAACTTTTCCTAGAAAAGTAAAGGACTAGAAATTTCTTCTTTAATTTAAGTGAGACATTTTAGCTTATAACGAAGAAGAGCAACGAGTTTCATTATTCTCATTAATTTAAATAGCATTTTAATTCGTTTTACTTTAATAAGTTGAATTCCTACATTGCTTTAAAAAACTTTTTTTAAATTAAATTACTTCTTTAATTTTTTAAATTATACGCATCTTCTGTGGCAAAGACGCGATAACTTGATACTTAAAAAGTATCAAGTTATCACTTTTCTTTAGAAACATTGAGAAAATATTATAATTTTCAGGTTTAAAATAGTAGGAGGTCTGGTCCTGGTTAGCTGTTGTTTCCTGGCAATAACACTGACCGTTTACATTTGCCTACCTTCGCTGCAGAATCTTCACGGCAAAACGGTCATGTGTCATACGGCAAGTCTTTTTCTCGCCTACGCATGTTTAGCCGCTATCAGACCTATATCGTCCAAGGCGGATGCCAGCGAGGGGGATGGTATATTTGACTACTTTTGCCAATATTTAGGTAAGTACACAATTGTCCGTAAGTCGCTAAGAGACAAGTAGAAAGCTTTTGAGCTCACTCAAAAATTGATTTTCTCACAGGCTACGGAATGTTATTCAGCTTCCTCGCCACCTTCTTCTGGCTCAACGTCATGTGCTTCGACATATGGTGGACGTTCGGGTAAGTTGCCGTCGACTTCCTATTCATATTAGGCTCGGTCGAGACTTCACCGATACGACACGAGATTAGTTTTGAAAAATTACGCGAGATGAAGCGAGATGACGTCCTTTTTCGAAAATTTTCGAGACGAAAAAAGGATCTTCAAGAGTCTTAAATGAGTACAAGACCCTCGTTTCCGTAGGGAGTCTCTCGGGATTTTTTTTTTCAAGATTTCTCGAAAAAATCGGGACTCTTGAAGACATTCGAGAATTTTCAGATTTTTTTCTAATATTATAAAAAATTATTTAAAAACAAAAGCATTCATATAAGCAAGGAAATTCTCACAGTGCGCTCGTGAATTTAAAAAATCAGACAAAATAATAGTTTTTTTTTCTTATTTTAATCGAGAGTCTTATAAGATCTCTTCTCGAAAGAACCGTGACTCTCGAAAAGCATCAATAAATTCTGTCGAGGAAGAATCTCACCTTCGAGACGAGATTTTTTGTGTCGAGACGAAACGAGATAATCTTGAGTAAAGACTCAGCATAGCCTAGTTTTGGTGCTCGATCTTTCAATCGCAATCGGGACCCTCCGAACTGTTCACGGCCAACTGGGAGGTATTAATTTTCCCGCGAATTCATATAACGGCGAGTGCGGCCGGGTAACGCGCGCACGATTCCGAGACTAAACAAAGCTCTGGCCCACGGAGCGCGCGATGTTTGTGTACTCACTCGGGCTCGCCGGAAATAGACATCTCATTGCTTTTATCCCCGATTCCCTTTATTACGAGCCAGCGGATATACGCGCGGGAAGAGGCACTCTTTTTTTTGCGGCGCGGGCAAAGCTCCGCTTGTATCGCGGCTCTCTCGCGATTGTAATCCGATTAAATAACAGTCAAAGGCGCCGAGCGGGTGGGGGCTTAGCAGCTACTCGCGGTTTAAAAGCTTAAAACGCGCGGCGGTATCTCGCGCGAGCAGAGAGGTGGCGGCGCCCCGGCGCATATAATCTTGGGAAAATTCGGCTTTGCCGCGTTGCGACCGCGAGAGGCTGCCGCGGCGATGTGTGATCAAGTTGGTCGCCGGGCGAGTTGCAGGGGCCTGGGCGGCGCGGCGACGGGCGACGCCGCGAGGAAGCGCCACCGGGAGCGGAGGCGGTTCTGGATGTACTGCGGCTACGCCTGGGGGCTGGCGCTGCTGCTCACTAGCCTGGCGGTCGGCATCGGGAACTCCGGACTGCTGGGCAAGAACTGGTTTGGTCAGGAGCGATGCTGGTTCGAATGTAAGTAATATAACGAGTAGTCCTCTGCTGAAAAAAGTTACATGATAATCATGTAATCTGTCGGCTCACATGCAGATCACATGATTATCACATACAGATCACATGATTATCACATACAGATCACATGATTATCACATACAGATCACATGATTATCACATACAGATCACATAATAATCTTGTGAGATTTTGCTGCGACATTCAAGTGATAATCATGTGATCGGTATGAGATCTGCACATGTTACATGCAGATCACATGTAGATCACATGAATATTATCACTTGAAGGTCGCAGCAAAATGTCACGTGATTATCATTTGACATTTTTCAGCAGGGTCGTGACCAGTGTAAAGAACGACGTTATTATGCTACAAGTTAAGTTTGCGAATTAAGGGGACAAGCCTATGTTTAATGCTCTGAAAATTAGTTACGGAAAAATGATTGCCAAATTTTTTCTTACGTAAGTACAGAAAAAAATAACTTTACCTAGCGAAAGTACATATAAAAATCAACATTCTGACACCTGTTGGGGTCATTTATACTCTTTAGTTAGTCTAAACCTACCGCTTGATTCTGCATCTGATTTTATCGAAAAAATTCCTTGGCCCCAGACTTTAAACTAAACCGGTTGATCAAAATAGCTGAGATTTTCAGGAAATCTTGTTATGTTTCTTGTGTTATGAGCGAAGTGGATTTTAGAAAGCCGTCATATTTTTAATTAGATTGCATAGTGTGTTAATTTGTTAATTGTGTTTAATACTTTTTGTCTTATAATAAGTACATAAAATAGAAATAATACGGCTTTCCAAAATCCGCTTCGCTCATAACACAAAGAAACACAATAAGAAGATTTCCTGAAAATTTCAGCTAAAGGGTATAAATTAGAATGTTGGTTTTTATATGTACTTTCGCTAGGTAAAGTTATTTTTTTCTTTACTTATGTAAGAAAAAATTTGGGAATCATTTTTCTATAACTAATTTTCAGAGCATTAAACATAGACTTGTCCCCTTAAGTCTTTTCGCTTAATTCATAAAAAAGTTTATTGTTGCTCATCGTAGAGCTCTGCAAAGATATTACGCAGAAATTAGTAAATAGGTTCCGAGGTGGCATTCGTATTATGAAAGTATTAACAAAATATTCATGATTCAGAATCCTTTAAGAGTTCTACATTATGTATTCAAATAGAGTCTTAAAATGAAGGAATTCTTAATGCTACTGATTTAAATTAGGTAAAAGTAGTTGGGTGGCAAGAATGTGCTCATAAGCAAAACTAGAACAAATATTTCAAATTCCCTTCTTTCAAAAATGGTGTTTCATCCGGGAATATTGGCCTGGACTTATTTACGGAGCACCAGCAGTCATCTCCAGATATCCTGCTGGCTAGATCTATCGACGGCTTATTCAGAGTGAAACAGCTTAGATAAACAAGACTCCACCTGGTGGCAAAATTGGGCAAACGTTAAGGTATATTTACTTCCTATAATGGCACAATTCCACCGGAGCAGCAGCATTCAAAGCTGAAGGAGCCCTCACCAATTACCCCAAAAATAAACTTTCGATGTTTCCGCTGATTATTTCAGCCCCTTATCTTTAGCTTTTTTAAAACTTTTTTCCGTTTTTTTTGGACTTTGGTGCTGAACCTTCCGAAACTTTTTGAAATTACACGAAGCTTTAGTCTCTACTAATCGAAGAGTAAATTCGCTTTATGTAGAATTTTAATGTATTAATATATGTTGGACCATTTTAATCGACACTCGGAAATGTATTGAAATAAGTAAAAGGAAAATAAATGTTTCAGGTAAAAGTGGTTTGGACTGAAGGGACGGGGTGTTAAAGGTCAGTTACCTTCAATTTGACTTAGACCTACTTGCTATGTTATCAAATTTTATTATCTCGCCCAGGTATTATGTAAATTTATATAGGCTGGTTGTTATCTTTATTAGAGCATTAATCTTCGAAAGTAGAATGGGTAGATGGAATTTTGTTGATACTTCAAAGATATTTAAATATTAAAAATGACAAGACCACGCAGTACGTTTATTGTTTCAGTAATTTAGAAATATTTTCCAAATATTTTGAAATGAAGTAAAAAATGTAACTATCCTCAAAGTAAACGCTTGGATAGATTTTGCAGTCGAATGTTGCACAATTTTACGCTTTAAGACTATTAAAAGGTTGCAACTAAAATATTTTCAAATGAAAATATTTGCGTGAGAAACTTTCCAGCGGATTTTCAACTTTTCCCGTCTTACCGTTTTCGTAAACGCAAAACTACTTTAAGCTGGATTTTCAAATTATTTTCGAAAACGAAGAATTCGGTGAAAGCACACAGCGCTGGGCCAAAACTTATCTCGCCGTGTTTGTTAAAACAATTCGTTCGCCAAATTTCTCGACGTCATTAATAGTACGTACGCTGTTCTAAACAGTAGTGCTCGATTCGCTGAACCTTTCAAAATTAGCACAGTTTCATTACTCACGTATAGTGCATTGTAATTGCTAACTTAATCACGAAATGTTTACTATCCGGAGCTACAATATGTTGATTATTATATTGAAAACATCAAGAGAAACTTCCATTACACGCTTACTGCTCCTTGATATTTCGTATTCGACTATACCAAAAGCTTCTAATTAGTAGACTTACTGTGACTTTATTAATTTTTTATACTTTAGCTTGTTAATTTCAACAGGAAATAGCCGGATTGAATATAGCAAAGCCTGTATTATTTGTTCATGTGAATACTCGCTATACTGAGTATCGTAAAAATCAACACGATGGAAGTGTCACCAACTATTTGTGTTAATTGTTAAGTTTAAGCTCAATACATTTCTTTTCACCGCGGCATCGAGAACTATCCCTACCCTACCTACAATTTTATTCGGTTTATTAACATTACTTACATGAAATTTAATTAAACACCAATAGCGAAGTTGTTTCGTAGTTTTATCTTTATTGTAACGGATAAGTTAGCTAATTCTAAGAAATGCTGCAATTCCTTATGCAGGATTGAAAACTAATGTCTTTTCTAATGTTTCTAATCTTTTTTGCACTGTCGAATATCCATCAGTGGCTGGCTCGCTCTTGTTTCCTCGAAAGGCCAATTTTTGTGATCGACCCTAGTCATTTTTACGAGTGTAAATGCACAAATATACTAATAGAACTTGGATGTAGATTTCGGTAAATAGTTTTCTTAGTAATTTTTACCAAAAAATTCCATCCTTACGAATAATTTTTTTAATTAGATCAGTGATGCATTGGTTATCAGGGAAAAGTCACATTTAGAGTGTGGATAGAGTACTGATTCGTAAAGCTGCTCCTTGAACTTGAAACGACTTTCTTCCAATCTCAATGAATCATACTTTATTTCGCCCCGCGCTGCAGTCCAAAATAGATTCCTGCAGAATATATACTCGGATACTACCTATTCGAGGTATTTACACGCACGATTTTGTACATAAGCCGTGAAATATAGTCTGGTCGAATCTGTGCGTGTGGCCGGCCGAGGGGCAACTCCATGAGGGCACGAAACGGCATCCCTAGTACATTATACAGGCGGCCGCCCGACGCAATCAGGCTACCGAGGCCTTTTATTGGGTCTCCCTTCTCATTAGGCCCGGTGAGAGAGCCGAGGCGCCGGAGGGAGAGAAAAGGAACGCGAGTCATTAGTCCACGGGACGGCGGAGGCGGTGAAAATTGCTGACGTCGCTGCGCGCGCGGAAAATTAATTGAATTCCCCGCGAGTTGGAAAGTCGTCGGCACTTGAATGCCCGATAAAGATCGAATCGTTTGCTCTCCTCTTCCTCTTTTTTTTTTCACCCCGACTCCTTTTTTTCCCCACCATCACCTCTTTCAACCCCACCTCGCTTCGGCGAGAGCCGAGATCTTCATAAACGCCGGGGGTAGGGAATTTCGCGTTCAACAAGTTTCTCGATGATTAGAATTTCGCTTCATTTCAATTACTCCTTTTCAATGGGACGAAGCGATTTCGACTCGCTCAATGGAATTTGTTATTCTGATGGAGATGAAAATCGAGGCTAAGATCCGCCGAAACCCGGGTACCTCGGATTCCACTTAATGAGGTCGTTACTTTTTTTTCCCTGGAATTTAGGGATGAAAGGGAACAAAAAGTTGAATGGGTCGAGGGGTGGTTTTATTTACATATGCAAAGCTTTAATCGTCATCTCTTCTTGCTTCTTGCGTAGATAAGCCGATAACGGAGTACGTCTTCTTTCTCGGGCCAATCAGTGTAACGCTGCTAGTCAACCTCGTGTTTTTTGCGATGACCGCCCACCGCTGCAGCAAAGTTAAGGCGGAGATAAAGCGCGTGATGGGGAACGGCGTGAGAGATAAGAAGACTAAGAGGTTTCATTCCGACAAAACAAGGTGAGCTGCATGCGCGATTTTGCCAATTGGTGAAATAAACAACGATCAGTTTTCTTAAAAATTTTGCATTTCATATTGATTTGAGAGTCATTTTTAAGATGCAGCATAAATCTGGAAAAATGACCATAATAGATAAGTGAAGTCGCAGACTGACCAATCGAACAAATTTACTGGACTTAAAATAAAAATAGAAAAATAAAAGTTAACTTTTCTCGTTTGGTCAGTAGGTAACTCTATTTACTACTACTTTACACGCATTGTAATTTTCTCTAAATTTATGCTTAATTTTCTTTTACGTACGTTATTTTTACTAGGAAAGAAAAAGATTTTATTGACTTTAAATATATTTAATACGAAAAATAAATAGAAGATCAGGTAGTTTAAGACAGAACTCGTTGTTTTATAACAAAATCTTTTTTTCTTAATAAAAAGCTAGTTTTAATTTTAGAGAAATAAGTACTAATATTTAAATAAAAATGGAATCAACTACTTTCATAGAAGGTACACTTAGCTTTTTATATTTTTTCCATACATTTTTGCTCCAAAAAGGACTATAAATTATCACAACTTTTAGTAAAATTTGGATACAATGACTACAAGGTTCAACATCAGTTGAAAAAATTATTAGTGATTTCATTTTTATCAGTTACAACCAATAAAATTGGAGCACTGTTAACCTATTCATACGCCTACGCAGATCCAGATCTTAATGTGGTATACATATATATATATAACTAGGGCAACAAACTCGTTACCGGGAAAGACATTATAGAGTCCCCCTAGCGGTAAATGTATTAAGTATTTATTGTGCATTGCATCTATAAAATCTAAGCACTTTTGAATTTAAATGAATATGCATACAGTGAAATACTCGGTGTAAATTACTCGAACGTTCGTAAGATTTTCAGTAGCTATAATGTAGAAATTCGATCGGTCTATGGAGTATCTCATGACTTGAGTAAAAAATGAATTAATCATTATTTATTTCAAAGCAACTGGCATAAAACTACAACTGCGCTTCAATTATTTGTAGTTTCAGTAATTTCAGTAGAATATTCGAATTTATTACCTTAGAACCTGCATGAAGTTTTGACTTCTCCTATACTGATTACAACTAATTTATAAATGGATTACTTTTAATCAGTAGTAATTTTGATTTTAGAATCATGATTTTACAACTTTTAGTGATTAAATTTGGAAAAAGAAAGGATTACTATAATTATGAAATTATAAAGTATTAATAATTGATTGTAAAATCAGTCGCAAAGTATTTTAAAATCTTAATCAGATCGCTTATCTTTGACGAAATATTACTGAATATCGATGGAGGTACTACTGAATATCGATGGATGGAGGTAACGCAACATTAATTGACACCAGATAAGCCCAAAATTACAAAATATGTAATTGCTTCCAGAGTTTCGCAGAAATTTTAAGTAAATAATAAATTGCTCAGTAGTCATTAAAAGCTACATTTTAGAAGGAAATATAATAAAGTGTCTATTAAGCTTACTATCGTCCAGTTTTAATGAGAAAATGTGCGCTAATATTTTATCTAAAAGGAAAATTAAATCGTATTACGTAATCAAAGTTAGAAGTAGCTCAAAGTGCCTCGTATAAAATAAAATAAATTTCCCCGCTTCCTGCCGAGGAACTTTAAAAAGAAATATTAAAAAGAGTCCTCTAAAAGCATTAAAAAAAAGGGACCGAGTATAATCGCGGCAGAAAATTTCGGTCCAATTGCGCGAAATGCCGTGAATATTAATTAATGCTCGGGCGCTCGGTTTAATGGCTCGCTCGTTAATCAATTTAACGGGCGGCGGCTCGCCGTCCCCGTAATGAAGAAAACAGACGAAATTTCCACGAGTGTCCCTAGGAAATTTAAGAGATAAGGACGTCTTCGGCCCTCCGCGTAAAAACTGAACGGGTATATACACACACCTCTGCACGTGCACCCATACATGCGCGCGCGGACATACACACACACACACACACCCTTAGATTGAAGAATCACCCTTAATTTCAAAGGGAAAGTCGGGCTTATCGGCGAGTGCGGGGGCTGGTCGCCGGCCTTAGTTTGCTCGGAAGATCGATTGAACGGGTCGAGAGGGCCGCTCGGGGGCGGATAGGCTCTCGCCAGAGGAAAATAACGGAAATAATATATACATTACGACGTTGGCTTCGAAGCCCGGTGCACGCCGCCTTTTATATATATAGGCTTCGCATCACTTTTACAGGCACGCCGACGAGCCCGTTGTGCGCGCACGCTTCGAGAAAATATCGAAGTCTCGTCCTTCCTCGGGGTGCTCTCTGCGGCAGGCAGTTTCTTCCGCAGTCTTAAGAACGCGCGTGTGGCCGGGATTTTTAAATTAAATTTGCATAAGTTGGAAAATGGAAAAATATTGAGAGGTTTGACTGCGGTCTGCCGTTTGGTCATGGACTCGGAGATACACAGGAAAGGTGTGAGAAACCTGCAGGCTTCGAATGATAAGGATTACAAAGGGGTGGAATCTCCCATAGTGGAAAAACTTGTTATATAAATAATTAATTGAAACGTTATTAATGGCATTTAGCGGAGCAGTAGGGAGGGTTTAAGGGAGCGTAACAAAAGCCTTTCATTCATTCGATTAGACACGAATTCTGGAATAGCTTCACAGTATATTTCGCAAGCCTGTAAAAATTTTATTACAAAATTTTATTCCCGCATTTATTTTATCTCTGGAACTTATATTATTATTAATTATCGCATTGGCTCTATTTTTATAAACGAAACTAGCCCAGACCCGCATTTTGCGCGTCCGATAGATTCTATTTACAGACACACAAATAAATAATACTATCATTATTTCATTATAAAAAAGCAATCAGTATTAAACCAATTATAACTCACGTAATTGACCATTAAAAACCAATGGCTTTTATACTACTATAAGAATGGTGTAATGCGATAACTTGTGACCAACACTTGATCTACACGCTAAAACTTTAAGAGTGAATTTTTACTCTTATAGAGTGAATTACCACTCATAGTATGAGTGATGTGATAATCGCTCTATTAGAGTGAAATAGAGTGAATTTATTAACCCTCCTTTTAGAGTGCAACGGTTTACTCTACTTTCAAAGAGAAAATCAACTCTACCGTAGAGTAAAGCTTACATATTTAAGATGTCAAATTTCAAATAGGTTATAAGGGAGAACGTTCAGTTTTATATGAAAATCACTCGGCAAAAATAAAACGAAGAAATATATCAAAAAGATGTTAAATTCTTTTTTTTTTTTTGATCAAATTAACCGACTTTGAACGGCCGTTTCCATTTTTCCTGCTCTCTTTTAGTATACATTTTAAATGTCATATTTTTTCAAATTTTAAATAATTTAAGACATTATATTTAGAAAGGCAGAAATAATAAGAAATGTATTTAATTATTTATTGAACATATTGTAATGAATTACTTAAAGTAATTGCAGACCCTTTCGGCTTCTGAAGTTTCAGTATAACTCCAGCAAGAAAATCATAATAATTCCTTAACTCTAAAGCATAGTCTACACCAAAAACAAAATTTGAGAACAGCAGAAACGGTTTTATATGCGCGTGAGAACGCAGATTCTCACGACCGTTCTGAGAGACGTATGTGTGGAAAACTGTCGACGGACGATGGAGTCCGTCCGATTGATTCATACCGACCTTAGAAATCATAATTACTTATTTTAG
>JAXIUT010024176.1:0-16996 GCA_035586675.1 Eurytoma californica | reverse complement strand
GAGGCAAGTTTTTTGTTAAACATGTCTTACTCTCAAAACCAAACCCAGAAACTCTTAACCCAGGAACTCTAAACTCACAAATCCTAAATCCAGGCACCCTAAACCCAGAAATCCTAAAGCCAGAAACTCTAAACCCAGAAATCCGAAACCCAGAAACTCCAAACCCAGACACTCCAAACCCAGGAAATCTTAACCCAGAAACTCTAAACTATAGAAACTCAAAATCAAAACTATGAATATTTAATAGAATCATTTTATCATTTTATGGATTCGTATTATGGATTTTGCCAAAAATATATGTTAGTATGCTAATTGTAAGTCTGTACCAGTATTCATTCACTGAGGAAGGCGATAAAAAACGGAAGTGCAAAAAGTACTAGATGGAAATGAGAAAGAAAAAATCGATAAATTTTATCTCGATTTCTTTAAAAGAGTCAAATGCAAACCAGTTGTTGAAACGAAACGGATTTCCAACATTTTTCTGAAATGCTTTATTTTTTTAATAATTTATGTGGGCCGTATCTTGCGGCAATGCAATGCAAGAACGACCCGTGGTGGAATCGGAGCAAGCCCCTGACATTCCACCCGTTTAAAAAAATCTGTTCGATATTCTAACTCCCCAATGGGGAGTGTATTAGATATCAAGCTAATAAGAACAGATTTATTCGTTTACTCCCTCCCCCCCCCCTTACGGGGGGGGAGGTAGGGTTCAACCATTGGGACCTGCTTTTCGAAGTCAAAAATGAATTTAATAAGTTAATCACGTCTAAACACCAGGACAACACACGGAACGAGAGACAAGGACGGGACATGTGGCTGTATACAGCCTGTCGAATTAGAAATTAAGGGAGAGGAAAACACTCCTACCCACCGCCTTCGTCTTCGGGATACTGACGTATCCCGGAGACGTGCTCCACCTAGATATCCCGGGACCACCGAACAGTATCGCTGATCATGAATCTCATCATCCGAGCGTAGTAGCTGGATATGCTGAGGAGACTCATGACCCGTTCGTTACTGGTGTCCCAGCCTCCCAGGGCTCCCACGATGAATCCTTCCACCCTGACTTCGTAGCCAAGGTCCGTCAGCTGATCAGCCAACGGCTGATACTTTGTTAGCCTCTGCTGACGGGCCTGCTGGAATGCTTCCAATTAGCGAACGACGATGTCAGGTCTTAAAGCCGCCATATTACCGTGGGCACCCTCAACGGCTCGGTTCACCCTAACGTTCCCAGGACATCTTACGGCTCGGACCAGCCTGTCCTGCACATTATTGTGCCTCCGTGTTCGGGCCGCGGAATGAATGGTGCAGTGGTTCAGCACATCAGGGATCGTTTCGAGGCCATGCCCGCATTTGCGACACCTCTGGTCCACCTCCGTCAGCCACCTTTTAGTGGCGTTCAGGGGGAGGACGTCGAGGCGGGCGCGATGGATGAAGCGCCAGTCGCAAAAGCGGGTGCACCTGCCGGTGCGGAGGAAGTGGTTAGAAATCGAATTCCTCCTCGTGACCTCGAAAACCTTGCTTTGATAGAATTTGGCAAGGAGCATTCCCTCATAGTACCGAACCAAGCAGCTCCTCAACGTCGAAACAATTCGTCGCGCATCCCGCGGTTCGATCACGGAGTGACCGGCGGAGTTGGATTCCCCACACTGCATCCAGAACTCAGACTCCCGTACCGATGTTAGAAGCCATATCGATGTTAGAGGCCCGTTTACGTAATCTCTTCGAGGTGGCCTGCCTTAGCAAAGACTCTGCGAGACTCCTCGCGGCTGGATCTTTGGAGCTCAGCATTTTAAATGCGTGAGCTGCCGTGAGGAGGTCCCCCAGGTCTGCGAGCGGGAATAATCCAGCTCTCCCTCGATGAGGGGGTAGGAAGACGAGCTCCGCGCTCGCACGCTGAGGCAGACTCAACCAAGATTTTGCTAATTTTTTAATTACTTTGTCTGCCTCGTTCAAGTGCTCTTTCTCGACCTCAGCACCCTGCAGAATGAAGTCTAGCCGATGGAGTAAAAACGTCCCCGCGGCATCGATCTTCTGCCAGGGTGCGAGGCCGGACTGGTCGATGGCTCGGATGTCGTTGAGCAGTCCTGATATGGTGTTCACGGAAGTCTGTTTGATCTGGAAGACGGTGGGTACTCCTGGATGTGCCAGGCGACTACGACTTCTCTTTTCTTCTTCGAGAGGGAAGAAGAAAAGAATAATCTAGAATCGGCGCGAATTTCCGTTCGATTCGGCTGCAGTAGCTAGCTAATAGGTTTCATAAATTTGATGGAACTTACTGATTTTTGTCTTTCATGTTATTAGTTGACAAAGTTCTCGAAGTTCTCGAAGCGCTCGAAGATGCCACAAGCTTCCTCTCGAATGCCAAAATTCGAATTGCAAAAATTTGCTTACATCCCAGTTTCGAACTGCATTTTTCAACCCGATAGCCTCAAAATCGCGTTTGAAATGTCGATTTCGAGGTTAGAGGGCGGAAAACTTATTATCTTTATAAATTCACCTTCAAAGTTATTTCATTACCGAACCAGCAGTAACTAAATAGTTCACTTAACATACAAATAAAGTATCCAATAGCCACAATTTTCTGAAGCTTTGGTATATTACCCATTGATAGCTTATAAACGATAACCGAAAGTACTAGTGCATTCGAGAGTTTCACTTTACTGGGGTATAATTTAAAATTGTCTATAAGTATAAGTCACTGGGGGTATTATACCAAAAAAATTTTTTTGTAAAATTAAAAAATATAATTATAAGTATAAATAAAATTTGATAATAATATCTTAAAAATATATTAAATTTTTAATAAAATAGACCCAAACTGAGGTCCCGTAGGTTATTTTATCTTATGTTATGTTAATTTCAACTGATACAACTATTCAGGCACAAATGTCATTAATTCCCAACAATTTAAACCAAACTTCATCAAAATTGATGAATCCGTTGGACCTGGAGTTGTCAACAAATCCAAATTTTTCAAATTAACATAACATAAGATAAAATGACCTTAGCGTTTGCCTCCATTTTATTAGAAATGTAATATATTTTTAAGATATTATCAAATGTTTACATTTTATTAGTACTTATAATTTTATTACTTTTAGATGATTTTATAAAATTTTTTTAGGTATAATACTCCCCTAAAACATTATAACAAAAACTACGAATTGAATAATTTTTATTAAATCAGTTACCCACTATGGGTCACTATCTTTTTCTGATTTTGGATATTTAAATAATGTATGTAAACTATTTTTTGTTTATCTACGTGGTTAAAAGTGTTATTTCCTGTGTTTAAGAGCGCATTTTTATTTAAAATGTTTTAATTATTTGTTAAAATAGTTCCGTTGCGACGCCTCGCCGCAGCGAGGGACGGTGAGTTTCGCTGCGGAGGCTATGCCACGGCGATTACGAAGAATCGTCCGGGGGTATTTCTTCCCTTTTAACTATAAGGGCACCGAGACAGAGGAGTGGTTGTTAAATAAATTGTTTTTTTGTTTTTTGGGTAGAGCCGCGCGAGCATCCTCCGTTCCGTCACTTTTTTCGAGAACCGTCTTGCGAAACGCTGTAATTGCAATTGTAAAACGAAAAAGTTTCATTAAAGAATTTCGTTTGTATAAAACTGTGTTTTTATTCGTAACATCCTGGCTGAAAAGTACCCTGCAGGATTTTTCTACAGGATTCCCTGCGGCTCCCTGCTTTCGCAGGATTTTCTGCAGGGTTCCTTGCTGCTACAAATAATAACTTAAATAAATATTATTACTTTTTCTTAAATATTTTGCATTATTTCTAGTTTAAGTAAAGAAATATTATTGTTCCCGACCGCTACATAAAAGTATCTTATTTAATAAAAATTTTTTCATCAATGTAAATATTCTAATAAATTCTTTATATCATTCTTCGGTCAAATCTAAATGTATTTTTTTAAATAACTTTTTTATTTACAAATTTTATAATTGCATATAAGGATATATGTTACATTTATAAATGTTTGAGTCTTATATTATTTATGTTTATACATATAGTGATTAATATATGCAGAAAATATTTTTGTACTAAACGTGTACGTCAGACAAACTTTTCTCATTTGGTACTGGTTGTAAGAATTGTCCTCAAGGTCATGAAATATGAAAATACTTTGTATAAAAACTGAAAATAAATTAAAATAATATTATTATAGTCATAATCATTATTTTCTGATTAACATCTATTTTTATGCAACTCTGCGCGTAAAGCACTGCTTTACGCACTAGTGCGCAATTTTGACTGTGCTAAATCAGCACTTTACGCCATCATTGCATAAAGTAGTGTTCGATACTCGTGTCAGAAGTGATTTTCAGACTCGTGTGACTGATCACCCTCGCTTCGCTCGGGCGCTAAACTCACACTCGTCCAAAAATCACATCAGACGCACTAGTATCGAAAACTACTATTAACCACTAGGGGGTGTAAACTGAAATTTCACGGTCCAGCTGACTTAACTTAAAAGTAAAAGTGACAAAAACGAAGTGTTAAAATAAGTTTCACCCTCTTTCTCTTGATCAAAAATAATTTTTTCACACATAGGTCGTCAAATAATATTTCATGCCCCCCGAGTGATCCGATTTGATAACTACTCGGAGCATCGAATTTCATTTTCGGCCTAAAGTATACAAGCAAAAAATACTTGAACATTAAACCTTACCTGTGCTACATAGTGCATATTCAATGACGGTATCACTCCAGGTATTGTAATATGCAATGGCTTTTGGGACCGAAATATTACTATAGATTTAGCAATTACCATTTTCTTAGTCTGCGTGTACCATTGACTTGAATATACATCAATGCTCAAAATATCCCCCTAGAATGGATGAGAATCGTTACAAATATTCGCAAATGAAACAAAATTGGACTAAAAAAACTTTTGGACTAAAATTTTCTTGTTTAAAACTATGCAGCTGTTTTTTGAACAATTTTTTATATACAATGTCATATGCCTTCTTACCCAGGCAGACATAGACTCAGCAGAAAAAGCAAATAAGTAGAGCCGAAGCAAACCGATCAAAAATAGAAGTAAAAATTGCAATTTTGTCAGTTCCGAAACATCAGTCTGAAACAAATTAAATCTTGAAATTTAAATATTAAATATTTTTATCATCAATATCTATTTAAATAATACCTACATTAAAAAATGTTAAAGCCAGCGTTATTAAATAGTAAACTAAAATGCTGATCGTTTTTAAAATAAAGAAGCGTATTGCTAAGTTAATCTCATGAACCAAACTGAAAAGACATACTTATAAAATATGGCTATACCGATGATTTGAATAACACATTATCAATGAATCAGTTTATAAGTACAGTTACCAAATTATATTTTGATGTTCAATAACGCAATCAACTAAATCAGAATAAACTTCGATACTTTTTATTTTAAAACTGAGAAGCTGCAGCTTTATTGTCACTGCAAAAATCGGCAATATTACAAGCAAATCGATGACCAAAATGTTTATGGTGTAACACATAACTATCAGTTGATGAACGTATAGGACAGTCCAAACGACGGAAAAATTTGCGACGTCAAATGGGTAGAGTGCATGAGTTATAAACCGCATGGGATTGGCTATCACTGATCTTAATATGCGTAAGATTAACACTACAATGTAGCATAGGCCGATTGCAATCATTGGGATAACGTATCTAATACCAAAGCGGCGTATCATCGATGTATTTTTAATAGAAAATGAAATTACGAAATCGTACGAAATTTCTAATAGCATCTAAATAAATATTGAATTAAGTCTTTCAAATTTTTAGTTTTTGACGTTTTAACATAAATTTTCGCTTACCCGTAATCGATTCTTTTGAATTTTGCTCAGATTCATGCTCAACACTGATTCAGTAATCACACCTAATTCTAGGCCTACTGTTAGCAACTCTGATATGCAACGTCTTTTTTTACAGTACGCGTAAATTGTAGGTATCAGCAGCGCCCAATTGTTTACGTAGAAAAAGTACCACGCCCATTTGTTGAAGGCAATTTGCCGTCTACCTGCATTTTTATCTAATGGCCACACTAGAACTAGACGTCCCAAATGTTTTACCATACGAAAATTATAAAAAAAATTCGAGAGTATAAATTTAACTATAACTTTTTTTAGTTGATTAAAGTTCATAGTTTCTCCACTGGACTAAAATAACAGTTTTATTCAGTTGCTCCTATTTATTTGCTTACTTTTGTGACCCCTCTTTACTTGTAATGCGGATAATTAATGCAATAAGATAAAGTGTAGTGAAATGCTAATGGCCTATTATTTTAAGACGGTATAAAAAAATCGCGCACAAGATAAATTATCTCTATAAGTCATGCAAATTGTTTCGCAATTTACAAGACGCATTACTCGTTTCTTTAGGCTAAATATTATATTTTATTTTTTAACCCATTGTGTAGTTACCAAAAGTTACGTTTTCTTTTATTTTATTAATTCAGTACTTAAGAAAATTTAGAATATTGATGTAAAAATTCTATACAGGCTGTAGAATATTCTGCACTGAAAAAAATAATTGGTAGTTTCAAAAAAATATTGTATTACAACAAACAAACGGTTTATTTGACTGGGTCCCAGTAAATATTTATTTGTATTAACTAATCTAATTATTGAAAACAACTAAATATTTAGTAAGAAATAATAAACATTTAATAAACACAATAGAATATTTTATTACAACAGCTAAAGGATTCATTGAATCAACTAATCGTTTAGTGACATGTATAAAATTTTGAATTGAGTTTACTAAATATTTGCTTAGAATTACGAAATATTTGATGAAAACAACCAAACGTTTTATCACGTTAACTAGACGATTGTTTTTATCAAGTAACCGATTAGTTAATTTAAGGAAATTTGTAATTGATTTAATTAAATATTTGCAAAAAATTACAAAATATTTTATAAAAGCAATAAAATATTTTGTTAAATCAACTAAATTGTTATTGGTATTAACTAAACAGTTAATTAAATTGACGACAGCCGTGATTGATTAGACTAAGTATTTCCTAATATTTGATGAAAACAACCAAACGTTTAATCAAGTTAACTAAACAGTTGCTCGTATCAACTAAACCGTTAGTTTATTTGACGAAACCTGCAATTGATTCGACTAAATATTTGCTTAAAAGTAACAAATATTTCATAAAAACATCGAAATATTTTGCGAAGTCAACTAAACCGTAATTTGTATCTACTAATTGGTTAGTAAAATTGACAACAACTGTAATTGATTTGAATTGCGTTAAAAAAAATTTTGTTAAGGTAACTAAATATTCAGTAAAGTTAACTAAATACTTGTTTAAGCAACAACAACATATTTTCTTAAAACAACTACTTAATATTACTAAATATTTCATACGATTTTAAAAAAAAATTGCGATAATTTTGAATGCAACACTTAAATCGTATTTTCCTCTTTGTTCTTTTCTGTGGCATCGCCCGTTGGTCTTCTATTATCCCACTCTCTTATTGGGTTGCTGCTCTTATACCTGCACATCAATACTTATTGTTAACACATTATTATTTATTCGAAAGGTATTTATTTTTTAATTATTTTTATTCTCTAATAAACGCTCGCACAAGTTTTGTGTTACAAATATATACCTTATTAAGGTACATAAGGGGCTGGCTGAATTCACGGCATCGGCGGCGGCGGCAATATATTTTTATAATATACAGAGTTATATTTATTAATCTGAAATATACATTTTTGAATCAGACATTTTGTGCACCGAAAGAGGCTCGTAGTTTACTAGATTACTTTGATCGATAAGTCCCCAATCAGATGTTTCATCTACTTCGAATGCACATCAATTTTTAGCGTAATGTAAGCACTTAAGTTTTTGATATAAGAAAAAAATTTTTTTTCTTACTATCGGAAATTAGTAAACAAATGACAATTATAAACAAACGTTAAGTAATTAAAAATCTTTCTTTTCTTTTTCACTTTATTACATTGAAAAAAAATTAAATAATTTTAATAAAATGTTTCTTTAAAGGTTTACCAAGAAAATATTTCTTTAATCTAACTATATATTTTTTTGAAACTGCGACATACATTTAGTTTCAAAGAAGTATTTAGTTAATTCAAAAAAATATTTATTTGGCAAACCTTTAAAGAAATATTTACTTGTAACTACACTTTTTTTTTATATATGATTCAATTAGCTATTACCAATGCTAGGGCAGTTTTTTCATAGGAATTTCATAAGGGAAAAAGCCAAAATATTTAAATAAAATCAAATTTCCTTTTATACATAATCATGCAAAATCATAAAAAATATATAAATTATTTAATTAATATTATTTATATATTTAAGTAAATATTTAGTTGGATCGATTACATTTTTCATTATTCTCATACCTGTAATATCAAATAATTTAGACAGCCGTACTAAATAATTAGTAGATGTAAGTAAATGATTAGTATACGCGAATGCGACAGATTAACTAAACATTTAGTTGGATTTAATAAATTATTTAGTAGGTTTAGTACTGCGTTGTTATCCGCTTTAATAAAATATTTCTTTCAAACTAGTAAATATTTTATCGTGTCGACGATGTATTTTACCATTTTCATATCCATTACTTCAACTAATTATTTAGCCCAACGTACAAAACATTTAGTAGTTGCAAGTAAACGATTAGTATGCGCGAATGCGACAGATTAACTAAACATTAATTAGTTGGATTTAATAAATCATTTAATAGACTTAATAAAATATTTCTTTGAAACAAATAAATGTGTAGCAGAACTAACTACAAGTTTAATTATTGTGCTATTGGTAATTTTAACTAATTATTTAGTCCAACGTACAAAACATTTAGTATATGCAAGTAAACGATTAGTATGCACGAATGCGACAGATTATCTAAACATTAACAAACAAACATTTGATTGTTAATAAAAATTTATTTCCTTAATATTTCAATTATTTGATTTAAATAAATATGTAGTTAATTTTACCAATGGATTTTCTTAAAAGCTGTAAACGTTTAGTTGAAATAATTTTCTTGTTTCAAGAAAATTAATTTAATTGTTCTAATAAAATAGGTTACTTGAATCAACTACTGGTTGTTAAAAGTAACTATAAATTTAGTTGAATTTACTAAATATCCGATTAACTAAATGATTTAGTTGATCTTACTCTTCATTTAGTTGATGCAACTCTTTCTTTAGTTGTTTCAAATAAATATTGAATTGATTCAACTAAATACAAATTTACTAAATATTTTATAAAATATTTAGTTGAATCTAGTAATTTTTTTTTCAGTGTGTAAAAAAATAAACATGAATTTAAGTAAAACAAATGAAAAATTGCAATGTCAGTATGGAAAGCTATGTAATTAATTTTGACTATTTCATCCCTATTGAAAATGGTCACGTCACTTTCCACGTCACTTTTGACGTCGCCTTTTACGTCGCTTTTCACGTCACCTTATCAAGCGAAAAGTGACGTAAATAGCGACGTGATAAGTGACGTGATAAGTGACGTGACTGTTGTTTAAAAATAGTAGAAAAAATATATATTTATATTTCCTGTATATAAAAAAATATAGAGGAACAATTTTTTTTTGCGTATCGCCGGTATTACGAGTCAGCGTACCTGCAAAAGGTGTCTCGCTGATCTGAGGATGTTCTTGGATACCTGGACATCGTCTGCAGGAACAATTTTTTATTTTTTGCGCATCGACGAAATGAGGGATAAACGACTTTGTAGCCGGTGTCACGGCGATTCGAAGATGTTCCCGATGGACACCTGGACATCATCTACAGGAACCATTTTTGTTTTTTGCGCATCATCAGTATAATGGGCCAACGTTCTTGTAGACAGTGTTTTGCCAATGTATGGGTACTCCTGGATAACTGGACATTTTTTTCCTGCAAAGGGTTTTCTTCTCGAGGGAGGCCTTGTGCGGAAGTTATTTCCTCGTATATATGTAATTACATAGTACATATGTAATAGGAATATATGTAATATATATTTCGTATATATGTAATAGGGATGTCAACCTGATAAATAGCAAAATATAGTCTGTCAAGTACGTATATCAATTTAATTTATTGACATTCAATTTCAATCAATAAAACTAGAGAAAACCTTTAATTTGAATTTTTACACGTCGAAAAATCTCTTTTTCTTCAAAATGTATACACTTATAAAGACAAGTAGCAAGAACAGCAGAAAAAGTTGAAGAAAAAATTGAATGCTTGGGAAATCGATGATTGTGCTACTTATCTTTAAAAGTATCTAACTTTTAAAGAAAAAGAGATTTTTTGACGTGTAAAACTTCAAATTAAAGGTCTTCTTCTCTAGTTTTATTTTCTTTTTTAAAGAAATTTCTACTCCCCATAGAAGCTGTGTTATTAACGAAAAAGGAAATGCAAAATCTTGGTCTGTACAATACTTAAAATAATACTTTAAAAACATGTCCCTTTGAAAATGCTGTGCGTTAGACCTTAATATTTTGGCTTTCTTCATATTTCGGCATAAGAAAACCGTCTTCAAAGTTTCAATTAATCCGTGATCCGGAGGTTTGGTCCTCTCCTAGTCAGCGTATAGACGAATTGTCTTTTTTAATTTAATTTTTTCTTTTTTTGATTAAAAAAATTTATAAATATAAAAAGAAGAAGGTTTATGATTTGTATTAATGTTTATTTACAGACAGTAAGACAGTAGTAATATTTGTTCATTAATAATAATTAACGGTAATGGGTAACTATGAAAGAAAGATTAAATGAAGTTGGTGTATTAAGAATGGAATATTCTACCACCAGAACATATTGCCCATTAAAATAAATTGTTCCTGGAAATTGGGTCATACGCAGAAATGTTTCTTTTGAACGTGACTTTTATAAGGTTCAATGACCAACAGTTAGTCATATTGAGCGACGCAAAAAGGAACTTAAAAAAACAGTTGTCGATATGCCGGTGAATCATAAATCATAAATTAAATTTTATGCATTCATAGTACGTAGTACTTTATGCTACAAATGTTAATTTTAGCATCATTTAGCGCCAAACATTTTAAGGAGTATAAGACAAAAAATAATAAATATAATACGCCAAAAATAATGAAATAATACATTCAAATTTCTTTCAATCAAAAAATAACTATTATCAACCGTTTTTCATTAAAAGTGTAATGGTTATTGTTTTTAATCATTCCTATCGATCCTGGTCTGTGGCGAAAATGACTTTGGAACCTACTGATTTTGAAGAATCTAAAAACATCAAATAGTCTTTACGCACACTTTTCAATGTGTAAAATAAATTTTACAAAAAATGTAAATTTTTTCAGAAATAGTTTAATAGAAAGGAGGTTTTAATGTAAATAAAATTTGAATTTAAACCTTTAAGTTCTCTGACTGCGGAGATTTCTTCATGCTTTAAGAAGCTTGCAAGGTAATTGTAATCATAAAATAATTATATAAAAAATTATTAATTGAATTTGTTAAATTTTATAAAATTATGCAAAAGAATAAATATTAATGTGGAAAAATGGGTTCAGTAAATAATGACGCGAGAATTCAAGTTAGAACCAAGTACTTCTTTATTGAAACGATACGTAAATAATCAAATAGGATGCATCCGGTGTTCACGCTGTCGAGGTCTCCTCAAGAGTGCCCAGTTCCTCGAGCGTGGCGTTGCTCCTACCTGGAGAACGCTTCCCCCTCCCTCGTGGACGGTGGTCGATACATGGGCCCTGGTAGGGCCAGTTCTACCTACCGGTGCGTGGGGTTTTCCCGCCCAGTCCTCGTAGGTTTATGGCCAGGGTAGCGCGGCTGCTCGGAGAGGCGCGCGTCTGGTTAACATCTGGTCGCGGTGTACTTCGTGTCCCAAGCCATTACACTTGGGCGGGCGCGTCTACCTGGCCGCGGGTCGGTGCCCGAGCCCAGTACTCATCCCGCATTAATAAAATCAATCGGGAAGTGGAAGTATTTGAAAATGGAAATAGATAATGGAGAAATAAAGTTGAAATCATTAAAAATATTAGACACGATGTTTACAAATATTTTAATGTTATAATAATTATAGGTATATGATCACATCAATATAAGTATATAAACAATTTTCAGCATCTTATTTCGATTTTGAGATAGCCCTCAGAGACATCACATAAGAAAATATATTGTAAAAAAACTGAAAAAATTTGGAAAATAAAAACTAAATATAATTAGATATTTAATAATTAATACCATAACTATTTATTATTATGCATATTGTTTAAATATTTACGTGACAAATGAACTGCATTCCTAAGGCTGGAGTTACACCCGGTAACGATATTTTAAATACACTTTGACACCGTTGAATGACAAACTTTTTGGCTGCTGTCATTTTCTTCGGCTGCCTATACCATGGAGTGTCATACATTAGGTATTCTAGATCATCACACTTGAATTGAAAAAAAGATTATGATAAAGTATACAGTAATGAATAGTTTTTATTAATCATTAAAAATTTCTATATATACTATTGTCATTAAATTTTCAGTGCTATATGCGTACATAAACGTGCGCATAAGCATCCCAGCTACGGCTATAGCATTTTTTACAGAATAATACGTTCCTATGTCGTACTGTAAAATAAAGACCTTTTAAAAATGTTATTATTAAAATTTTTTTAAAATGAAGATGTATTCACTCACGTATAACAATTGATATCCTCCAGCACATAGGCAGTTGTATAAACAAAATATTGTTTTTAACGTCATTAATTGGATAATAATTTTAGCCTCTTCTAGAAACCTTAATCAAATCCAAGAAAATCATTAAATTAAAACATAAATTATTATAAACTTTATATGCAAATTAAAACACCAACACAAGATTAAATAAATTCATCTCACATCATTACATCTTGGTGATTGTGAATGCACTTTTCTAATTGAAAATATAAATTGGCTTCTTTATAATTATTTTTGAGAAATTCAAGTTTTACAGATGGTAGAAGTATGAGTATTAACGTCATAATATCTCCAAGTATAACCATATTCAGATGTAAACCCATAATAAATTGGTAAATATACAAAAATTTCCAAACGAATACCGAAGAAGTCTCAAACAATTCCAAAGTAAGAAATGGAAATTTTGTTGATGAAGTGAATACAGGACGTAAATAGTACATTATCAAACTTGGTACAGATACCCCAATGGCGCTTAGAAATATAACTGAGTAAAGCCTCGTGTATCTCACAATGATGTTATATCTAGCAGTGCTTATAAAGTTTATAAAATCTTCGATTTCTTGAAGAAGATGCTATTAATTGAAAAAAAATGCGTTTCACCATTTTATTAATTGATGCTTTAATAACAAATTTTATCAACAATTTTGATGTACTGATTTAGTGCTGACCTGCAAACGATGTCGGTGCCATCTAGAAATTATCAGAATACTTAAAATTTCTACTGACATGACCAGCTCCATCCATAGCCCCATTGCAATATCCAGCTCAAGCCTTAACTGATGCAATAAAGTCGCACTTAGTCCCAAAAGTGATAAATAATTTATAAATGTGAAAAACCACATGATGTTATAGACGTAAATTATTAATTTATTATCGGTTTCATGAGCCGGCCAAACCGCGAAGCATTTTGAAGTATACTTATAAATCCAGAACAAAATTTTTATGTCTGTTAGCGAATTTGTTATTTTGTATCTTACTCTTATCATGCTATTTTTTTTAGCAATTGAAATGCGTCTTAAAAACAACTTTCGTTTACTGCCCATGGTACTATAAATTACCAAAATGAAGGATACAACGATGAACGTTAAGTGTAATTAGTCGTCGCGTGCAATGTAGAAAATTTTCTTCAATTTATTGTATTGAGCTTTCTTAAATTAGCATTGAAACTAGTTTTATAACTCTTTTAAATAAATGTAATAAATTTGCTACTTATAAGAGACTTATCTATTATCGCCTTAGATTTAGAATAATATCATCATAATCGGGTTAAACAAATGAAGATAATCCGTTTTAAATTAACTATTTCGTTTAACAATAAAAATTTCTCAAAGACTAAATTTATTACAAATATATATGTTATAACTATTTAAAAATTGCGATATGTGTAAATATCACTAGTTTTATCCACAATTTGACGACTTGAAAAGTTGCCTATTTTAAAATATTCAAGTTATACCATTTAGATTAATTTTGGATGAAATTCATGACATCGACAATCAGAAAAAAAATCAAATCACAAACGATTTTATTGATTACTTTTCTAATTAATTAAAATTGTAATTAAACGATAGGTCGCCACTGCACATAATAAATAATAAGATACTTTCACGGATAATTTTTAGTAGATCTATCACTCATTATGAAATTTGATTAATCTTAAATTTGCTAGTTGGAAATTCCGTTTTCTGATAATAAACAGCTAATCTATTAGTGATAAACCTCCTCATATGTATATCAAGGCTGCAATACCAAAGCTTTGTTGTTCTATCGCTTTCCTCTGCTGACTGAAAACAATAGTAAAAATGCTTTTTTCGCATTTGGCTTTACGTCAGCCCCTTTTCGTGAAATTATTTTTCGACTCTGATTTGCCGAAATAAAGATTACTATCAAATTTCATTTTTACGCAGAACAATTTCATAAACAATCTGCGAGATAGAGTCAAATGTAAGTTAGTCGGTGCCCGATCGTACCCGAGGAAGTGACTGAGCTCGCGATGAGATTCACAACATCCTGAAAGCGGTAAAATTCTAATAATTGTTTAAATTAAAGTGATGCCTAAGGCAGCGCCAGTCTGCACAGATTAACGATGAGCCTAGGAGACTGACGTGGGACGAAATTGTGAGGAAATAGATCTGGAGCCTGTATATAGTGTAGATTATAAAAAAATTGTCCTGAATATTTTTGTGCTTTATATTAATGTTTTATCAAAATTGTAATTATTACTATATAATTATTTTGTTTCAGAGAAAACATCATTATGTTATCTTCTAAAACATTGATAGTGTGGTTCGCGGGCTTCTGTGCCGCTTATGCCAGCAGCGTTCCATTTACAAACAAACTTTTTGGAAAAACTTTGGTTAAGCACTATAATTTCCCTAACAAGACCATTTTTTTCGAAGAAATATCTTTCAATGGAACGCACTTCGTTTACGGCTTATGCACTGGTAACGATTTTGAAAGGCATTGCAAAATTACGTTAGACAATTTGCACAGTCTTGACAAGTCACTTTCATGCGATGTTACCATAAAATCATCGGACAAGGATACGCAAATCAACGTATATGTGCGGGTTGTTCTACTACTGTCCGCAAACAGGGCCCTCGTTTTATCGAGTGAGACTCAGAAAATCAAGTTGACCAACGTCAATCTCCACGACTGCAGTACAAATGACGCTGTACTTTCAGTTGATAAAGATCAGCGCATTTTTGGAATCGGCGTTGCAACTTTCGAGAATAGCTACGACGTGTTCTTCGCTAATTCTAAAATTTGCCAAAATCGTTCCTGCAGAATTACTTTTGACAATGATGGAAAAATTCTGAAAGACGCTACAGCCTGGGGAGAGGAATTAATCGATGGATACAAACGCGTTGGTTTTGTACAAGCTGTTGCACGCAATTCACCTGATAGAGGATTCATTTTGAAAAGATATAACCGAAGGTTATCATACGTTTACTTCGCTAACAGTGACGGTGAGAAAGTGTACTTTTTATTTAATGATTGAACGATTTGCATGTAGGAATGCAGTACAAAATTAAGTAGCGTGCTTGATTATTTGCACAAGAATGTAGAAAACAAATTATAGTATTACTATTACAGTAGAAATATGGGTGTACGTATTTATTAAAATAATTCAATTTAATTATTTAAATAACTCTTCAATGTAGCTGTAATAAAAAATACTCATATGCAGAACGAAGCAGAATAAAAAACTGTTAATGCTATTCATTATTCACTGTGTAACGTTTTATTAACAAATCTAATATTTGAAAATATTAATTAAGTTTAGGCACTTGCTACGTTCATTTCATTCCTTGTGTAGGCTGTAAAATATGCCTATTTTAATAAATAAACTATTTGAATTATTAACATAAAAACTAATAATAAATGTTAACTAAGATGGTATTAAAATTTATTTCGTGAAGTTTAGATTTATTCTTCGATTACTATGAATTCTTCTTCATACATATAGTTACACAATATACGAGGATAAATAGTCTAATACTTTTAATTTTAATACAGGTGATCAAATATTAACTTTACCAGTAAATTATACGAGCGCTATTGCAGTATCGACGGTTGGTGACAATATTGGTACTTGTTTAAAAAATTGGATTGAACTACACGTAGTTCAAACACTGGAGTGCAAACAGTTCAATTATGAGGGCAAACTCGTGAAGACGGAATTGCAGGTAAATACTTCAAGCCTTGCTGGTGACAAGAAACAAATCTACTACATCGCCAGACTGAACCTACCAGAAAGCTTCCTACTGTTCACTATCCAGTGTCCCATGAGCTACATGGGTGACTGCTCGGGCTTCCAGTCGTACTTTGTCTACCATATCGACAAAAGTGGAGAAACGCTCAAAGAGATCGAAATTAAGGATTTTGAGTGCCAAGAAGATACGATGGCACATGTACCAAAAGCATTTCAAAATGCCGGTGGACAAAGTTGCTTCTCCTTCATTTGTGAAAAATTCAGTGTACCAGGTAAATTATCGTTCGTTATACGGTGTTTCACTGACGATGAATTATAATATATGATGAATATTTATCATCCTATTCATTGTTACTGCAAATAAAGAGGATGACCAAATTGGTTTTATTGTTATTTACATCGGCGCGAATTTTCTATTTTGTAATTTTATGTATTAAAAAGGAATTTTAAATCAATAAATTGAAAATAAATAAATAACTACCCCTGGTAGAAAATCCACCATAATAGATGATCGTGTCACTAAATATTGACCATATTTTGTGACCATAATTTCTGG
>JAXIUT010024155.1:0-17005 GCA_035586675.1 Eurytoma californica | reverse complement strand
CTTAAGCGATTCGTCAATAATTTTTTAGCTGAAAAAATAACAATAATGATGCTTTGCACAAAAGTAGAATAAATTTGCAATAGTTAATACTAACTTTGCATTGTACTCATTATTTCGACATCAACCCACTATTATTATGAAATTTTATTAATACTTATAATTTTATTTTTTTAGGTGATTTTATAAATAAAATTTTGTAGGTATATGACCCGCTTAAAAATATAATCACTAATTCACTAAAAGCGACTTGAGATTGCCAGGATCGCGTAACCCGAAGAAATTGAATGCTCAAAAATCAGCCGCCGCGAAGCCCACTGCCGGGCAGCATCCAATTTTCGCATTCCGCCAGCCGAGCGAAATCGTCGCGGGGCTCCCTCGGCTCGGCCGCCCCGGGATCGATAGCGCGAGCAAAAAAGAGGAGCGGCCCGCTCGCCTCTTTCTCTCTTTGCCGGCGGTGTCTGCGAGGGGCGCGCGAAGATGTACCTTGAAAAAAGGCGGCGTACAATGCCGCGCGCCACCGCCGGTGTTTTTTACGGGCGAGCTTTTCTGTCCGCGTCGAATGAGATGAGGGTCGCGGAGGCGTGTAACGAGGCTCTCGCCGCGCCGAGCCAATTGTCGCGTTTCCACGGAGGGCTGCGCGCGTTTTTACGTTTTTCCGCTACTTTTTTTTTTATCGACGACGCTGCTTTCATCCCTCAATGCGACTGCCGCTTTATTTCTGTCTTATTGATATTTCCATCGGGCTGGGAGTTGCCTACGCGTGCTGTTATAGTTACCGTTATTCAAATGTTCCGATACCTTTAAGTATAAACACTCGTATTGAAACTTTCTTTTTATGGGTGCTTTATTTTAGATCCGTGACAAATTCAATGAATAAGAAAGAGATTAAAAGTAGTATTTGAGAAAAATATAGGTAAATGCTTCAAGAGATTTTAATAAAATAATTATTACAAAGTAATATCATAATTTAAAATCTTTGTACAAAAATTAAAGTTTGTTTCTTAACATAAGATTTACCGCACGTACATTTTAGCTACCTAAAAATTTGTAAAGCCTTCGAGTTTCATGAAACTTTTATAACTTTTAATAAACCGCATGCAGAACCTTCATAAAATCCGGGAAAAGGGTATACACACGTATATAAAAGCAGAAATAATAAGGCATAAATAGTGTTGACAATAAGCCAGCCAGAAGATAATCCCGAAATTCATAAGAAGCCCAAAGAACTTTCGTAAAAAGTCATTCGGCGGAAAGGCGGAAGATAAGTGAGGCTCGCTCGCGAGGTATATAGCGGTGGGCTCGTTGAAAAAGCAACTCTCGTCGCGCGCTTCCCACTCGCTCTTTCACCTCAGCCGCGCGCCCTTATCTCCCGGGCGCTTTCTCCTCACCTCCGCGGCGCCGCCCGCAAAGCCGCGGATTTGTCATATACGCAGCGACGTAGGTGAGTCCCTCACCAGACTTTACTCGCGCGGATATTTATTCACGGGCGTATTTCGTGCGCGCGCGCGTTATCGATTTTATTGCACCCCGCGGAGACATTAAAGGGACGCCGCGCGCAGCCTTTTTTTTTCACCCTCTCGCTCAGGTGCCCCGTGCGAAAGTTTCGCGCGCGGAGGTTTACGGTGCGTTTAGCGAAAAAAAAGCCGTGTGGGAAATTATCTCGCCGGCGGTGATTTCCGATGTCGAATGTGAGTTTGCACTTTAGTTTATGACTTTGTTGCGGAGGCATGTCGCATTATCCGTGCTTCTTTTTTTTTATTTCGTTAAAAAGGTTTGTAAAATGTATCTTCGTGTACGAGATAACGAGAAATTTAATTTCGTGGGACTTTTTATGGAGAGCTTGCAATGGACAACATTCGCTTGTCGAATAAATAAAAAGGAATTCCTTTCGCGAAATTTAACGAGCTGGCCCTGCCTCCTTCGAGCGGAGATTGCGAAATTCTTCTTTACGCGCGCGGGTATTAAATAACGAATTATAATTGAAATCTTAATTCAGCCATTCAGTTCCAGGCGCTGCGCGTGGAAAGCAAGAAATGCGTTGCAACGTCCACTGTCGAGAAAAAAAGCCAGCCAAAAAACGGAGCCACGTTAAAATTTCGTCGCCGGGCAATGTATTACCAGCGCGAAGTTTAATTTACGAGACGGTCGTGGTGCGCGCTTTTTTCCTTCCCCGTCGCTGCCGCGCTCGAGCCAATTTGCAGGCTCCGCGTCCTTTGCCCTTTGTAAGCCTCGTCGCGTCGACGGGCCGCCTCGAAATTGCCTCCGCTGGTAATGCAGGCGCGCTGCGTGCGCGTACGAGACGCGGGAAAAAAACGCCAAAGGTTTGATAATTTCGTTGGAATTTTGATGAGTCGCCAGTGTCGGAATAGGCGCTCTCAGATTCAAATTAGTGTGAAAGTAAAAAGATATATTTTTTAAGCTATAGGTACTCTGTAGACATTACCTTCGTAATTATTCTAATATTAGTGTCTTTTACTAGTGTCATTTTTAACAATAAAAGGAAAAATTGCAGCTTTGCGTTATCATTTTAGGCCGTAACGGGATGTTTGTAATTTGATACTGTTCGATTAGTGTGTGCTATTATCGCAATTAATGTAACTGATAATCGATGCTCATTGCAGTTTTATTTACATACAATCAGATAACATTATCATCCCATGCTTATCCATTAATCAGAGCAACGTAAGAAAACAAACGATCGATTAAAAAGCCTTTCCGCCTCGACGCTGACAAATCAACAAGTTTATATAGAATACGAATAAAAGAACTTTTTGCGCGTTGTCAATCGATGACAGATCAATAAAATCTGTCGCGACGATCAATCTCCACTCAACTGACTGCTTCCCTCCCACCGTTCGATCTATTTACGCCGAGCAAGTCGACGCGTGCCTTTCAGTTGAAAATTTAAACTTAGCCTACATGCGAGAGACGAGAAAAAACACGAGAAAATGCCTCGATACAAAAAAGAAAAAGAGGGAGGGAGAGCAAAAGCGCTTCACGAGGCGTCGCTCGATATCGCGGCTGTCGATCGCCGCTAAAAATACGCGCGCTTGAAAATATAATCGGCTAGGGGGGAGGGACGCGCGCGCCCGAGAGAAACGCCCGCGAGGAGGAAGGAAGTGGGATAATTGACGCGAGCCCAGGTCGAACAATGGCGATCGAGGGCGGATTTTCGCCGGGGCCCATTGTTTTTCGCGGGCGGCCCTGCAGCGCGCGAATTGGCGGTTATTGTTCGCGCGAAAAGTGGCGGCCGCGAGCCCTCCTCGATTGATTGATACCGCCGGCGAACTGGCGCGGAAGTGACGTGGCGCTTTATTTTTAACGGCGTCATTAAAAACTTGTTAAAGTCCACTCTGCGGAAAAATGGCCGGAGCGCTTCTTAATCGCCGTTAAGCTTGTTAGCTAAATTTTCGTCGTTAATTCAACCGTGTGGGAGAAAAAAAAATCAAATTTTCATCTTAATCGCGTTTAAATTAGATGCAAAGCTGCTCGAAATGAAATTGTTTAACGAACGCGCGTAAAAGATCGTTTAAGTAATAATTAAAGCCCGCGATAATTAGGAAGATAGGGAAGCGAGAAAAAAACTCTCCGGGCGTTTCATCGCAGCTGATTACAAAAGTGCGAGCAGTTGATTACACGTCGCTTTTCTAAGTGTGAGGTAATTTTCTGCACAAAAGCATAATTCGCGACGAGCACGCCATTCACCGCAATGGGAGCGCGGCACAATTAACATGGGTCTCGGGAGGAAAAAGTCTCCCCCCTCCTTTCTTCTTGTGCTCTCGCAAATTTTCCGTGGAAAAGTAAAAGCGCGATTAAACGGAAACAATGTGATAATTTGGAAAAAGAAAAAGGGGGAAAAAAATGAAATTACACGGCGCGGTCGGGTTGGAAAGCACAGTTTTACTTTTTTTTTTATAAGAATAGCTTTCTTTCGCCGTGGGATAGCGGCTTAATCGCGCGGCTGCTCTAGTTACGCCTTCGTTTGTTTACGCGACGCGCCGCGACGATTCGTAATATGCCCGCGCGCGACTTTTAATAAGCTCGCAATGATGTCGTCTGTCTTTTTGACAGCTGCGCGCTGACGTAGTCGGTTCTACTTTTTATTACACGCAAGCCGCTTATTAATGTTAAAAGGACGCGGAGGAGTCGCTTAATGGGAAAAAAATCGCGTTTAAAATACAATGGCGTGAAATTTATTAATTTACAAGGTCGTAAAAAACTATTGTGTCCTCTCTCATGTTAAGTATTTACGCCTCGTACCGAGAAGATCGTAACTATAAAATATTGTACCTATACACTAGGTTCCTTTTCCTACCTTTAACATCTACCATAATTTAAAATAAAAAAAAATATTTTCCCTCTACTATTTAACCTTTAATATTTCGCATATTTCATATTTCAATTTTGATTTTTAAAACATTAGTCGAGTATTTAAATAAACAAATATTTTGTAAAGTTTTTTTGGCTGAATTAAACTTAATAAACTGCAAGAATTTCGAAGTTCTTAAAAAGTGGACGCACGGAGTGTTTGCGCAAGTTGAAAAATAGCGCATTGAATGGGAATAAATTTAACTCGAGCAAATGACCGTACGGCTCGGCTCTCCGGTATATAAACGTCCCCGCCGCTAAAAACTCTGAAATACCTCGCGCGCAAAAAATAAGCGCTCGCAAGATGGCAAACGAGCGGCGCGCACTTACCTTACTCGCGCCAAAACACGTCGGGGCCCGGTGCACGTGCGGCCGTCGTCGGCGGCGCGCAAAAGTTAATCGGCCGCCTAAAAAGGGCGCGCACGTGCGCGCCGGGCAAATACACCGGCGAACAAAAGCCAATTGGCGAGACCCGGGGAGAAGCAAGGGCGAGTCGCGTGCGACGCTGCCGCGGCGGTTTCCGCGCCGAGACTTAATGACGGACTATTAGCCCCGGACTCCCCTTTCTTTATGTAGGTTACGGGCGTGTGCGTCGCGGCCCTTTTCTTCGCCTTCGACTTCGCCCGGCGACTGTTTGCCTTCGTTTGTTTCCCAGCTTCGCGGCCCGAGCTGGTTTCTTCGCCTTTGTGGAAACGCAAGCGAGAGGCTGCTTCTTTTTTTCGAACGCATTGATAGTAATTGTTGAGGAGTACTTGTAAAGCTTTTTTGGACGCAGGTAAATACTGTTATTGGCGTTAGGGATGAAGGCATTTTTTTCAAGGAATACCACTACTGTGTGTTATTACAATTATTTTAAATTGAGGTACTTTTTGAGCGTACCCAAGAAAAATAGTTTATGTAAGCGTCGAAAGTGTTTTTATCCTCACGTATAGACGTGACTGGTGATTAAACACAAAGCAATTCAAATATTAAAATAAAAACTTACGCAACGAATATTTGAATATAAACCCTGACCATGGATTTTTTTTCACTCACCTGTAACAAAGAAAAAGAAGAAAAAATTGAATAGACGAAATTAAAAAATGAACGCAACTATACGTCGCGAGCTTTTTCTCGGGTTCAAGAAACCCGCCGAGTCCTCCGCTATTTGCGCGTCGGCCAATTCGGTCCGTCCGCAGCGACGCGCATTAGAATCTCACTTTACAACCTCGTCCCGTAATGCAGCGTCTCACAGGCCACGACGATGCGCGTCCGATGCGCATTTTCACGCGCGCGAAGCGCAAAACTCCCGCCGCACCTGACTAAATTGAACGAGCGGCTTGAAAAACGCGAGGCGACGTCGGCTATTTAATGCAACTCAAGGCTTGACGTTTAACGCATTTAAAAAGTCTAACTCGAGTGTTTTTTTTTCTTTTTTCGCCAGCTGCGATAATTTTTACAGTAGCGACGCGTTAACCATCGCTTTTCTCATTAAAGTTTCATCAGCTTGAAAGCTCCAATTACAGTTAGCGTCCTAAGTGCATTTACGCATAAAAACAATAGTTTCGAAAGCGCGCGAGATTTACATTTACCCTTTTATATTTTTGCACTGGCTGGCGTGAGCGGCTTTCGCGGTTGTTTACGGGCCGTCGGTAAACAGACTCGCAAAAAAAGGGACGCTTTTTCCCCCGAGATTATCATCGAGCGCGCCGCGATAATTTAGCGTTCCCAAACAAAGTTTCGCCGGGTATTTCGTCCCACGCGCGTGAAGGAGCGTCTCGAGCTTGGCCTTAATTTTTCCCGAACGACTCAATAAACGTCGGGAGGCGCGAATTTTCTCGGCGCGGCAGACGCGCCATTAATGAGGCGTGCACGCCGCGCAATCGTTATTTTCGCGCTAAGTGCCGCGATTATTCAGTTGCGACGCAGCCCCAAATCAGTCATAATCGCGCGACGCTTTTAATGCCGGCGACTCTTGGCGGCGCGTTTACGGCCGCGATTTACGGCACTGCCCGCCGGGACAAAGGGGGCCACCGGGAAAAGGTGCGACAACGCCGTCTTTGAGCGACCGCAACGGAGGTCAAGGCTGTGGAATTTATTTTTATCTTCCTTTTTTTTTCAACGGGAGAAATATTGCATTGACCATTACAAGAAAATCATATTTACAAATGTGATGAACTCATCAAAACTTCGAGCTTTATTAACATACTAATAAACATGTAAATTTTGTTACTCGCCTTTAAATATGATTTGAATAATTATTTTTCACGGCGAAAATTAATGTACCAATCGGCACATGTAAACCCGACGTTTACTAAGTGTTTTAATAATTAGACTGGAAGAAACAGTACAAGACTCGGAAAAAAAATATTCCTGCCGAAATCACAAAGGTGTCGTTCACCGCGAAGAAAAATGCTGAGTGTCGTGGGGCGCGAACGTCGTGGCTCGGGAGGGTAAAAAGACACAGTGCCGGGGGCGGAAGACTGATGAAAAATAACCCAGTCGCACGCGAAGCCGCGCATTCTATTAGCGGCGACGTCCGAGTCGCGGGGGCGTCGGAGGAGCAGCGCGAAAAAGGGAGAGCCGCGACGACAGCGGAAATGGAAGTGGCGGACGAAATGAAAAAGGAAAAAAAAAAGCGTATCACCCGGAGACGCGTCGGTTATTAATATCCCGTCGCGATAATGGAACGAATTGGATTATGCGCGGGCGAAGGAGGGTCGTCCGGGAGCGCCGGCAATTAAATATTCCTTAAGCGTGATTGATGCGTGCCCCGATCGAGCTCTTAATTAAGCAGGCCTTCCCAAGAACGGTACGGTGCTCCTTCGAAAATTGAATTTTTTTGGACGCTTCATTGCTAATTTGGAGACCTTCGCCGGTGGTTACCTCTTTTTGTGCTTCTTGGACTTACGCTCGGTTCCCGTATAGCGGAGTTTATTAAGCGATTACGACGGAGTCTCGATTCTTTTTTATCGCGGAGCGTCGCGTGGCTGCGATTTGTGGACCGAAGTTTTCCGAGAAATCGAAGGTTCTTCGGGGTCAGGGAACGCGCTTATAATCGCGTCGTAAAAACGCTTTTTATCTGCCTCGTAAAGGCTGGCTGTAGCGTTGTTAAAAGTTGATTTGCTGTTACGTTGCTTTGATTGCCGAAGTGAAACTAAGCCAAGCCTATCTTCCACTCGTTGTGCCTCGAATGGATTCGAGTATAAATTCGCCCGTGAACTGCTTGAATAATATCCGTTTTAATCGATAAACCATGGGATTTTACGTTTACGCAGGATCAACTTGTAGATACAATGTTAAATGTACGAAGTTTTCTATCTACGAACTTTTTCAGGGGAAGCAAATTTACATTTGATAAATATCCACTTAAATCACTTTTTCAAATTCTTTTGCGGCTGAGAAATATTATCGCCTGCAGAAATGCGATAGCCTTTTCAGGTAATAATGTAATTTTTATAGTTATATTAGTAAATAAAACAAGGAGTTGGTCGATTTTATTGTTACTTTTCAAGAGTTTTATACGCAGCACCGATAAAATCCGAGTTTTCTTAAACGATCGCTCATTAAACGAATATTATCGAGTTTAAAAAAGTTGCGCAAGTCAAGAAAGAGGCGAGGGGACCTTCACTTATCCGAGCCACGGCAGTAATCGTTCCATTGATCAAAACACGAAGAAAAACAAGTTCTACAGTAGCCGTAGAGGCAACGGCCGAAAACACGTTTAAGAGGTCCCATAATGCGCGACCGGCGACCCGGAAAAAAGCAGGAATCGTTCGAATCCCTGCGAAGCCGGGGGATCGTATACGCATTAAAAATTAATATCGCGCACTCGAAAGCCATTTTCGGAGGAGCGAGAAAAGCGGAGCCGGAGAAAATGGGGAAGCGGCTTCTGGGAAGAGACTCGGTCGTCGGCTCCAAAGACGGAGTGTCCGACCGTGTGTGGGAGTGGCGCGTGCTCCTGTGTGCGTGCCGGGTATCTGGCGCGATGCTGTTGCGTCTTCGAGCGAGACAGATAGCCGAGCGTATCGGCCTTTAAGTATCTCGGCCACCGGAGCCTCGCGTTCGCGCCTAATCCGCTTCCTACGGGCAACTATACTTATATACGAGGCTACTTCGTGCGCGTGTACTCGATTTCATTTTGAAGATCGCCGCGACTTTGGCAATTTTTCACGAGCTGCGACTAACTAACAAACGTGTGTGGCGGCTTCGGAGAATTGATTAAATTTTTTTTTATCAGGGTTCTGTTGTATTTACGCGTTTGTAAAGATGATACTATATGTTTGGTCTTTAAATTATTTAATCGGATCAGTTATTATGTTTCTCGCGTTTTATCAATGCCTGGAAAAATATGATTATCTTCTTTAATCTCCACTTCTATAGAAGAGACTATTTTATAAGAGAAAGAGATTGTATTTAGCCCTTCAGTATGTTAAATAATTAAATAAATAAATTTTTCTCCGATGCAACAATGAGTTAAATTATTTTAGTATAAAAACTAAATACTGTATATAGAAATGATAAACGTTCAAAATTAAGCTAATATTAAGTATTATTTGTATTATTTTGACTGTGATATAGCATAAGTGCAATTTGTTTTTATTCTTAAGTTACTTATAGATGGCAAGCGAGTACTTGAATTTTATTATTTTGAATATTGTTTTTATCCTTTATAAATTTTTCCAAAACTATTTACAATGTATTTTATGTATTTTAAGATTGTAATTTAAACCATTTGTAAATACGTTTTACAATAAACTATTCTATTATTAATAAATTTTAATTGGTAGAAAAATGATGTTCCTACTTCCTTAATATAGCGTTACAGTTATCTCACGAGTGAACGTGATTAATGAGTTCAAAAAATTGTCTAATTAATTCATCTGAATTCCGCGAAAACATTAGCACTTTGAGTTTCTATTTTAGCGCTCATAATTATGCAATCCTACTTTTGTTTCTTACGTCGCCTCGAATAAACGGCTTTAGTTGCTTAACGACTAATTTCTTCCTCGTCGTAATGTGCCAAAGTTCCGTTTTCCTTTTACGAGGTGCCGTATGAATATCTCACACTTTATTAACTCGTAAATTAACGTCCCGTGGAATCAATATAGGCGCGGTGCGAAAATTTCCACGGAAAATCCAAGTCTCTTCTCGAACGCGCGCACTTTACCCTGACACACACTCGGCAAATGACGTAGATTAGCATTTTTATGCGCGCTTAAGAAAAAAAGTACTCAACTTCAGCGACTACTCCGTCATTGGCTCGACTGCTCGCTGCAGTTGCGAGCGCCGAATATGTAAATACCGGGCGTACACACAACTCGAGCTTTACTTTCCCTAAACGCGGCACTAAAGTCCGCTAACTTTTGGAGTTGTTTTTATTGCCTGCACTTGACGAGCGAAGCAACGTCGAAAGTCCGTCAAAAGGGAAACACATTTCGCGCGCGCGGGAATTTCGAGAATCGCGAAAGGTGCAGCCGTCGCAGGAGATATCAAAACAACATTCCGCGAGCGGGAAAAAAGCCGGAGGGGCGGGAAGGACGGAGAAATTCTACTCGACAATTCGATCGCGCGGCGCGAGGCCGGATACGATAGCGGAGCTCCCCGCGGGCGAGGTCCGCGCGCTCTCGGCTTGTTACGTGCAATTTGTATTCGGGAAAAATGCGCGGCGACCTTCGCCTCGCCTCGTTTTTCATCCCGCGGCCTTTTTTTTCTTCGTTCTTTCTCGGCGCCGCAGCCGGGTGACACCCGAGATTTTCACGCTTCCCCCGTCGATTTTAATTGGCCGTCGGCTTTTCCTTTGTTTTTTTGCGCAGTCATCTTTCGCCGAGCTCGAAACGCGTTTTATGCTAATCTGAAGTTCCCTTCGTTAGCGCACTTACTGTGCAATTCCGAAAGCAAAGTTTTAATTGACTTGACGTAGAAACTGAAAAATATATTTTATTTGCCGCGGGGAGGTATTGAATAATTATTTTTAATTATTTTCCTTCGGGCTCAATCCGTTACCCCGGCAGCTTTCCAATGATTCAATTGATACGAGATGAAGTCGCGCAGATAACGCAGTCGAAGTGTTATTGTTAAAGGGATCAAATTAATAGTTCGTTTCTTTTCTTATTGCGCGTAACTGATGAAATCCCACCTGATTTATCGTCATCGTAAACCGAGCGAGCTTAAATTAAAGATGACAATCTCGATAATCATCTTTTCAAACAAGAAATTACACGAATTTTGACAATTTTATTCCCACCTCCATTAATCAAGCTGGGAAGGCAAAAAGTAAAGTACCTTATCTCGTCGTGTGTGCGCTGAAAAAAAGTTCGCGAGTCAATAACGACGCAACTTTCGTCCAGTCAAATTTGGTAAAGGGAAACTTCGCTCCTTATCGACGAAAATCCACAACTTTCACATTTCACCCGGGGAGGCCAGCGGGGAAAAAATGGCCGATAATAATCCGGGCTACTCCCACCCGATGTATCGCGGCTAACGGCCAATAATTTGTCAGGATTATTAGCCGGCCCGATTTATCGGGCGCTTTCTATGCGCGCCTGCGCACAATGGCCGATAAGATTCGCCGCGGATCAGGAAATTACACCAGCGGCGACTCGTGATTTACGCCCTTCGCACCAGCCCCTCTCCGCCGCGCGTCTTCGTAAATCAGGCCCGATTATTTTTAAGTGCGACGGATGCATCCGCGCGCTGGCGCAACGGGACTTAAAAATATCGATCTCCGGACGTCTTCGCGCGGTTTACGAGGTGGGAGATTAATTAAAGAGCTTTTAGCGGGCTCGCGCACAATGCGCCGATAAATTACTCCGCGCCCGGGATAATGAAAACGTATATGCGCGCGCGCTACGACGGGTGTACGTCCCTGCGGAAAAAAGGAGGCGGTTTATTAAAATGAAAATGGCTTCGAGAGTTCGGCCCGGGGAAGGCACTGTTTCCTGGTAGGTGTCTATAAATCAAATTGCTTATTTGAATTTAGACTGAAAATTGTTTTTGCAAATTGCATTGCGCATCGGCGATTATTTATCGCTCGATTATACGCGCATTTTAATTTATTTACTATAGACATCAAAATTTTAATAAAACCCCCTTTTTTTATATATCAATTTGAAATAATTCCCGCTCGCCGCGCGATTCGACGTGTAATTACCGATTTTGCCGATCTTAATTTATAGCTCGCGAACAGTCGGAGTCATGAATATTTATTACCTCGATTTAACGTTGATTAAATTACTGTCGAATCGAGTTCGCGAGCATTCGAGGAACGGGATACCGCGGGATGCCGGGTAATGGGTCATCGCGCAGCAGCACTTTTTTACGTCCTTCGAGGCGCTCGCATCTCGAGGAGTATCAGCTGCCGGAAGTGTGCGGGCGCGCGAGTTCTAAAATACCTCGAAGATGATAAAGATTCTCGAAATACGCGTCGCGCCGCGGGCTCTCGAGCCATTACACCCGGCGGCTGTCTGCCTTTTTTCATTTTCCCTCCCCTTTTTATTTTCCCTCGCGTCGACTCGTATTTTCGTAAGGCTGCCAGTCGCTCGCGCCTTCTCTCCGTCGTTTCTTTCACTTAGCATGGAAACTTTATCTTCGATCGCGTCGCTTTTAGATGCTATCTACACGCTTCTTTTTGAGGGAAAAGCGTGACTGAAAGGACGTACATTACATGCATTAAAGTTACTTCGAATTAACTTAATTTAGATATTTATATTACTTTTATTGTTTTCATGCAGTTATTAAATTGAGAGTTACGCGATGTTATCAAGTTCTTCGAATCACCATAAATATTGTTAAGACGATATCGAGAGTTCATTACCATATTACTCATATTTTCAGTTTTTTTCCACGTTAAGCGTTACTAAATTGCATGTCAACTTGACACGAGCATGAAAATTATTTAAAGGTTTAAGTTGCTAACATTTTCTTTTTCACAAAATTATTGCATGCAAAATTTGTCATTACACCGCTCAACTTCTCGGAATGATTCGCCAGCACTCGAGCAACGCGAACTCCGTTCTTAAGCAATCATCAGGAGCGCATCGAGGACACGCGGCAATTACATTGACATAACTCGAGTCAACATCCGCATACCCATTGCGCATCACCTCAACCGGAAAAGCTCTTCAAATAAAATTCCGCTTTTCGAGAAGGACGCGGCCGTCATGGCTCTCTCATCCAAAGGCGTTTGTCCACTCGAGGAGGCGGTCCGGCCGGGGAATGCGCAGCGGCTCGCGCGCACCGAATATGAATCACTCGAGGACATAACGGGAGGAATGTGTTTTTTTTTCTCGCGCGCGCGACTCGCTACGACCACCGACGCGTCGGAACCATCTCCTGGGGATTTCATGAATTTTTATACGCGGAGCACGCGGGCATAGTAATTACCGCCGTTGGAGACGACCCGAGTGAGAAACGCGAGATACGCGACGAGCGTTTGTTTACTTTAGCCCGACGCGAGGGACACGCTTTACTTTTGACTCTTCAAACATTTTTTTATCTGACGTTACGGGGTGGGCGGCTTTTTAAAATATACGACTGGTGAGATTTTTAAAAAGTATTTCAGCGGCGTTTCATAATGCACCGGCGGTGTTTTTCTTCGGATTTTTTTTTCACGACGAGTAAACGGTCGAAGAATATTTGCGCGATAAATCCCGACCTTTATCGTCCCGCCGATAAACTAATGGCGAAAAGCGCGAACGTCCTCCCCGAGGAAAGCGCGGCGCGGCCGATACGATCGATACTCCGAATCTAAGCACCGCGCGTAAAAGGCCCGTAAACGGCGAAGACGCGCCCTTCGGGCCCGCCCACTCCCCGTGCAAAAAGCGCGCGAAAACAATTATTACGGGGGGAAAGGGTGAGGGGCCTGGGACCTCGGTAATGCAGCGTACGCGGAAATAATTACAGCGTAGTCGTGGAAAATGTTTATGCGGAGGCCGGTCGGCCAAGGTGATAAACATGTCGCGGCCGAGGGCCGCGCACTGAGGAAAAGTGCAACCCTATTACGGATAATTTTACGTCCCCGAGGCAAAGGGCCTCGCCGTGCTGGATTTTTCTCCCGCCGGGAGTTCGAGCGTCTGAAAGCGACGAAGGACGGCCGGAGCTGCATCGCCCGCCGAGTGATAAACGAGCGAGAGACCGATGAATTTGAACTCGGCGCTGACTCGAGAGATTTTTCTGGTAGCCGTACGGATTTTTGTAATTTAAGAGGTTTGTACTTTCAAAATTTTCTTTTTAAATGACTTTTAAAAATTGTTTGATATTAACATTTTACATAATTAATAAAAAATCTCCCGACGAAATGCAAATTAGTATAATTATTAAATAGTTTCACCATTTTTGTTCATTTTCCACTTAAAAAAAGTTAAGTTCTCTCTCAAAATCAGTTTTTCTCTACACTGAAAGAATTTTCCCGTAAAAATTACGAGAAAAAACGTAATCGTGGGACCGGTTGCCATCTTGGAAATTTTTACGGGAAAATCATTGTACATTTTAAGCGGAGCTTGCGCGATTCGAAAAGCTCCGTAAAGTTTACGGGTACATCACTGTTCGCTATACGAACAAGTTGTATATACATTCTTTTCATTTCTTTTTTTTTTTTTTTTTTCATAAAAGGTGAATATAGCGTTAAGTCGAGCATCAGTAGCGACCGCTACTTTTCGCTGTCAAGAAAAAATTGAGCATTAGTTTTCGCGATTCCGTATCGTGCACATCTATCTGCGATTTAGCCGTGATTTTCGTTTAACGCAATTCCTCATCGTATCGCATTGTATTTCTATTGAAATAAATCTTTTTGGATTTTTATGTCTTCGGGCTTTTTTCCCAGAGTCTCTGACTCAAAAAATTGGTGTTTTATTTATTTATTCGCCTCCGGATTTCAAAACGTTTTACAAATAATTTCCGCGGCAATTTAATACATTAAATGTGTTTTTTGACGCGACATCACCGTCATTTTTGCGGAGCTTTTTTTATCGCGCAATGATTTTCCCGTAAAAATTACCAAGATACAGACAAACTGCCCCACGATTACGTTTTTTCCCGTAATTTTGTCTATTTAACCTAATTAATCCAATATCAAATCATATTATCCCTTAAATAAGAATTAAACATTTGTACCAGTCCTTATAAAACTCGATAAACCATTAAAAAAAAAATAATTTCTAAAAAACTTGCAACATTGAAAAGCACAGTTAAAGCCGCAGCTTTTCAATTTTCCAGACGGTATGCTGCAAACCGCTCGGAGATCGCGATTTTCCCGGGAAGCGAAGGAGTAATAGAGGTGCAGCCGCAGCGTCGCCGACAGCCGGCCGGCGGGGCCCCCTCGCTATCTTCGTCGGGGGGCGCACAAATAAGATCGCGCGCGGGCGGGCGAGCAGGAAGAAGAGAAATATATCCGGCGTGCGCGCCGCGGCGCGATCGATCCTAATTGCGGGGCGTCGCAGACGCGCGCGCGCCCCCGCCGCCAGGGCGTTGACGTCGCCGGAGCGCCGCGGCGCGGCGGACGCGCCCAAAACCGCCGGCGAGATTATGCAAATCGAGCAGCGCCGCCGCTCTTTTTACGCCGGCCGGACTGCAGCGCACGCCCGCGGCGGATTAGCGCCGCAGGCGACGTAATTTCCACTGCGGTCGGCGTGTGCTGCTCCGACGTGGGCTTTTCCGCAGGGCGAAGGCTGCCGAAATGTGTGCGTGCGCTTTTTGGCTTGAATTTTTCATTTTGGGGCTGCGTTAATTAAGAGCCTTGCGTGGCGTGGATAACATTTATACGGGCTCTTGTGCTTTCTTATTTTTCACGTAGGTTATTAAAGTTTCTGTTTCATTTGGATTAATATTGTATGAATGATAATTTCATGTCCTCTGGGTTTTAATATAATAAATTTTATCCTGCCCTGTGTCAAGCTTACGAATCGACTACATTATGTTTAGTTACTGCAACCGAATTAACTAAATGAAAGATTTTTTATATTTTATCTCGGCTATTATTTCTGGAATTTACCCTTTAATAAATTCTCTTATACGTTTCCCTCTACTTTTATTATTTTATATTCCACCAACGATTAAATGCAGTTTCTAAGAGGATTTACATTTTTCAGAGATGTTAGACTTAATTAAAATTACTACTGTGGGTATACCATTCTTACAGAGTCACGAAGGCATGAATAGATATTGATTCCGAAAGTTGGGCGACTTCAAAGGAAAATATTGTAATTTCATTAGGGATGAAAATCGCATTAAAGTTGTTACCTTAACAAGGTTCCAGTGCCAATTAAAGTTTTAGCTTTCAGAGCCGCAGCATTTAAGAAGATAGTCGAATCTTGGTCACTTTAAACTTTCAAGGATGTTTCAAAGATTCATTTAGGAAGTTTGGAGTCATCTTGAAACTTATTCTCAGCATCTCGGGGAACGGTAAATATCCTCAGCATCTACATCCTTTTATTTTTCCAAGGCGTGGAATGAACCGTGCCTAACACATTCCACTCGGAGCCAGTGGATTTTTTTTCCTCGATACCAAAGTACACAATGATACACCTTAATGTATCTTTCATAGAGTGAGAAAACATCGTTCGGGCCATCACAGCTCAATCCTCCCTCCGAATTTATTTTCTCATCAGAACGAAATTACGGAAAACAGCCAGTTTCGATCAGCTCAGCCACGCATCCCGATCAATCGAAGGTCGGCAAACTCGAAAGCACCGCGCGTCTCGAAAAAGCCGGCGCGAAGAGTCCCAGGAAGTTTCGCAGCGTCCCTGCGGCGAGGCCTCGCGTAATTATGCCAGCCGACGCGCGGAGAGAGAGAAGGGAGAGGGGGGGAGGAGGGGAGAGAAAGGCTAGGCCGAAGTTTAATGGTCGCGCGCGGGCAGACGCGGGCGCGCGCGGCGATACAATGGCCATCGGGGGGCTCTCGATCGATAGTCGACTTGGCACGCGAATAAAGGGATGCGGCGTGTGGGAGTATACCTAGGCGAGCGAGAAGCGCCGAGTCGGTGTATTTGTAATGGAGAGAACGGAGATTTTTTAAAGCCCGAGTGCTTCGTTACTCTCTATCTCGCTCCCACCCTCCTTCCCTTTGTTGGCTGCGCGCTGCTTCCTTCTTCTTTTTTTTTTTATTTTCTCCTTGCTCGCGCGCGCCTCGCTCTTTTTCATCGTGGTCAGGGGAGCGGAGATAAATGTTGACGCGCGTTTTTAATCAACCTAGGAAACCCGAGGTTGTACGCGCGCCACGGCAATACTAAAAGTCTCCGCCGAGTCGTTTTACGCGGGGTTTACCCTATTTTTCTTCTTTCAAAGCTTCGTTATTGTTTGAGAAGGCGAGTTTGAAGTCGCTATCGCGTGCAAATGACAGATTACGCGGGAGAGAAAACCGTTAATTAAATTCATCGTTATCACGTTTTAAACATTCTTTTACTCCTGCGGGTTTTCATCTAAACATGAACACCCTCGATAAACTATAAAACAAATAACAAAATTAAAAAGCTAATTTATTAAAAAATTTTGAATTAAAACTAATAAAATGTGATACGTGAAGAATAAAATCTAAAGTAAATCTAAAAATTGAACATGTTGACGTGTGTGACATCAGAAATTTGTTTGTTATATATGTTTTTAATAATTTTATATTATTTTTTCAAATGCTGAATTTAACTATAAATTAAAGTGATTTTTA
>JAXIUT010024144.1:0-17007 GCA_035586675.1 Eurytoma californica | reverse complement strand
GTCTTACTTCCGCGCGCCCTTTTCCCTCTCGCCGCAGAGGCTATATAAGCTGCGAAAAGAGCCTGCGCGCTCAGAGAACAGAGAGAACAAAAAGAACACGGAACACAGATAGAGCAGAGACGCTCACAGACAGAGAGAGAGACACACCGACGCTCTAGCGCTGGCGAACCGCCTGCTGCTCACTTCGGCATCCAAATTACAATAAACGGGAATAGTGAACATACACGCTGCCTACTAGAGTTATTATTTAACCTCGCTACTCATCCTACTTCCCCAAAGACTTTCATTTATTACCTTCATTGCATGTCGTGACGAATTCTGCACTACCTCGTCTTTCAGCTGCTTCAAGAATAGTGCCCTAAGCTCACAGTTATACGATCTGCTTACGAGTATAATACACGGTTGACGTGTGTTGTCCGCGCAGAATGCATCTGATCATAAACTCCTCTAATGATTAAAAAAAAATTTTGATAAAATAGAAAAATATATTTTGTAGAATTTAATTCTACATTTAATTAGAAAAGGTTAATTAAATATAATTTTTTCTTCACGTTTTGTTTTCTTATACGGAATAAATTTGTCGTTCTTGTTGTTTAAGATAAAATTTGATTTTCTCTTAGTTTACTTCGAGTATAATCTACGCCTGAAGGGATAAATATCCGCGTATCATCCCTCACAGTTAGAGATAAGCATGAAAAAAGTCGTATTTCAGCGGATCGCTCGACGCCCGAGCCCGGGGTGAACCGCAGACTCGGCGAATCCTTATATCCAGGGGTAAGGAGAGGGAGAGGACCTTACACGCGAGCCCGGCATCGACCTCTCCGCGCGTCACGTAGGCCGTTATCCGGGTGAAGAGCGCGGAATCGACGTGTGCGTCGTCCCCGGCTCTCCCGGCGCCCATCGTCCGCGGCCCGAGGGAGAGAGGCGCGCGGCACTTCTCCATTTATAAATATATCTTTCCCCGTACTTGAGAAGTAGGCGCGGCCCGTCGTCTTGCTCGTCGCCGCGCGGCTCTTGTCTCGGTGATCTCGTGCGCGCCTTCCACCTTTATATACTTGACCAGTTTATTTTTGCCCCCGCGCGCTCAACTTTACGAGATGTTACGACTAAAACGGACGATTTATCGAGCCGATTAGATCCTACCGCCCGGCTAGAGAGATTCTCCTTTAATCCCCCTCCGGCGACATCCAGCTCCGTTACCAGAGTTTCTCCGTCAGCACGACGTCTCTCTCTCTCTCTTTCGGATTTCCCTTTTTTGCTTTATTTATCGCCCCGCCCGGATAGCGCGAGTGCTTTCGCTCTGACGCCGCTGAATGACTCGATTTTAGGGGTGCGCAGTGTTAGAGGGAGCCTTTCTCTTTGCCCAGAGTCACGTTCGCAGATGCTCTCGTTGTTTTTTAGCTTTTCACCCTGTAGTCTCATTGTTATCTACGATTGCTAATGGAAGTGTTCCATTCATTTACCGGTTTTTGTTTTTCACAAACAATGCCACCTTTTTAAACGTCCGCCAAAATTTGCAGAAGAATTCTATTTGCGGTGATAGCTTTTACTGTGCAGATGAATGTAAAGATTAATTAATTAAACAAATAAAATTTTATAACAGTCTGTTGACATTTTTTCAGTAACGTAGTCTCATAATATATGAAAGTGTGGAAAACCATGCTATTCGAGAGAACACTGAGCCAATCGAGCTTAAAGGTGCCAAATTTTTTCTGAAATTAAAGTGATTTTTCACTCGAATGAAGTGATTTTTCGGATTTTTCATTCTTCTACATTGTGAGATTAGGTAAACTTAATGTACAACTTGTCACTACCAAAAAGATTAAATTTAAATATATTTACAATGCTACAAATTATAAAATTCTTTCAGAAAATTGATTAAGCAAATTTTTTTAAAGTACTTTCTTACAATAAAACATCTTAATCGAATTCCAAAAGTCAGTGAATAACATGAATTAAGCTCGCGTCACAATATAATCGCGCCGCGGTCTAAGAATAAAGGAAAATTACTCAAAGGCAATAAGTCTCGGCCGGGTTGTCTCGCGGTCCCAAAAATTTATCCGCACTCCGTAAATAAGAGTAGGCAATTAACAAAGCCATTGGAAGTGACAATAACTCAGCCGCTAACGGGCACCGTCTTTGATCCACAATGGCTCCCCGGGCTCTTCCTCATTCCGCCGCGGCGGCCGGCGCATTCCGCGCGAAATTAAAAGCTCGACCCAATAAAAATAGGGATCACGAGTCGCGCGACGCCGGGAATAGCCCCCGCGAGGATTTACAACGCGACCGAAAAATACGCGCGGGGGTGGGGGTGGGGCGAACGGTAAATCACGAGAGAGCCCGCCGAGGCGAGCCGCATCATATCGAACGCGTCCCGGGAAAATTTGGCGCCGAGCGTCGCCGCGTTGGCGTTGAAATATAACGACGTCGACGTCGATCTGTCGTCGCCGCGGGCTTCGAGGAAGCGACCGCAGCGCCGGACGCGCACCGCCGAGGACCCCTTCCAGCGCTGGCCCCGGGATGCAATTATCGGACCTCGGACTCCTTTCAAACAGATCGTTAGATCGTTTACCACAGAAACTTAAAAACATGTGGCGGGCATATTTCAAAAATCTCTTAAAAAGTTTTTAGAAAGATTAAAATTTTTTCGCATTTGCAATTATTATTTTGGTTTGTGTAACTATTGTTAAAAAAAAGTCTAATATGAGTGCGATATTTATAAAAAAAATGTGTATTTTGGAACGAGAACATTTTAAATCTTTTAAAAGCCAACAATATTTTCAGAAACTAAAAACTCTTTGTAATAGTAAAAAATTCAACATCGAGGTTTACTAAAACTTTTCCCTTCATGAAAATAAAAAACGCTTCTGTTAATACGCCAGTCGAGATTTGTAGTCCCGGACTTTTTTGCGCTGAAAGAAGTAGCTCATACATTCTTTAACATGTTTGAAAAGTTGGACGCACATTACGAATTTGAAGAAGAGCCATTTCTTTTTCCCCTTGAAAACATTGTAAATCATCCTGGCTCAATCCTACCGAACTCTCAAAATGAAAATATAAAACTTTTTTTAATAATTTAAAACCCTTGTCTCCGAATAGAAACTAAACCAAGCGTAGCTCTAAATAAAAGAGAAAATTTAAGGGTAAAAGAATAGACAAAGGAAAAAGCTAACGAAATTGTTCTCATTCTTTCCAGGATACGATCAAAGCGTGGAGCCGGCAAGCGAGCAGAACTCGGGCAGCAGTCTGGACTGCCTCAACCTGATAGTCCAGAGCATCAGCGGAGCGACGGCGACTGCGACGCCGGGCAGCGCGACGCCCAATGGGAGCCACTATTCCGTCCAACATTAGAAAACTATTTTGTCTATTTTTATACCAAAGTTACGCGCGCGGCAATGAATACTTGCCGGCGCTCGCGATCGATGCCAAAAAAAATAGAGAATGATAAACCGCGCGTCCCAGCGACGTGCGAACGCTCGGTCATACTGCCGTCGCAACGGCTTTAATGTCCGTTTTAATGTCGAATCAATGTCTATTTGATTTCACATTTTTTTTCTTCCTTAGTCGATTCGTACAATGCAGCATTTTTAAGTTAACGTTTAGGTGCATAGATTAGATACAATTTTTATTTATAGTAGAGTATAATTATTTAAATGAGATTTGAGTATTTAACTGCGATGCGACGGGCATGGGATGCGGAGCACCGAGTTTGCCTTATACCAATGAAGTGCCAAAGAGTTCTAAACTTACTGAACATTTTATTAGGAAATTTTTAGATTTTGTAATTATATACATTTAGGATGAAAATATTTCATTAAAATTTATGACTGAAATATGTATTTATTAACCTTCCTTCCCTTATGTTTATCAAAATTTGTCAACCGTTTTTTTTTACTACAAAATAAATTGTAATATATTTTATTTTATTCTCTTTTATTTTGTTTTATTTCATACATTTACAAACGTTTCTTGTAGTTTAATAATACCAAAAGGTATCGCATGATTGAGCGACTTCTAAAATCGTTGTGATTTCTCTTTCAATCTGTTTTTAAATTTAAATCTGGATTGACCATGATCAACAGTAATATTTAGGATATTCCAATTTCTTTAGAGTCTGAGAGCTGCATTTTACAAAGTTGAATTATATATTTCAATAAGCAAGATTTTTAAAAGATCAAATTTTTTAAAGAAAATGCAACGCACTACAGTCATGATTAAAGTCATACAAGACTTTAAAAAGATCAATACCTGAACTTTGTTAATAATTTATCTGATATACTACTTTGTAACAGACACAATAAAGAATTTGTTCTTCAAATTAGTCTAAAAATAAAATTTTCTTGAAATAATTGTGCAGCTTCTCATTAAATCATCAAAAGTCATGTGAGTCGATGCCATTGCAACAAGAAAATTATATTTTTCTAGCCATATAATGCAACAAATATTATTCAGTCCGATGATCCAAGGCATCAGAGACAGCGGCCGCGCTTGAGAAACGTCATCCATCACTTGGGGCGGGAGGGCGCGCAATCTCGCCAGGAGCCCGACAAAGCCACGTGCCATTTCCAGCGATATAAAACGATAAGCGGCCGTAAAGAGCCTTTTTCTCCCTCTCCATCCTCCTCGCCTACTTCGCGCTGTCGACGCCTTGAAGACGTCACGCGTGAACTGCGCATGTGTGCGCGTGCGTGGCCCCTTTATTTCGCGCGAATCACCTTTACGGCTGTTTTGACAAGCAGCTCGAGCGATGATTCCGCTATATTTACAATGTAAGCGCCCGGACAGGAAGTGCCGGCTCTGGTGACATTTTCGAAAGAGAGCGAGGCCGATTTAACCCGGTGAATTTACGTCTCGGTGGGATTTTCCAGTAGGGGTGGTAATATTGGGGAGGTGTACAAAGAACCTTGAATGTGGGTCGTTTTATTAGAAGCTCGAGTTCGGAGGAATAGAAAAGTGGTCGGCTTTTCAAAAGAATTTCCGGGGGGATCGAGTGTGGAAAGAATATCGCCTTATTCTTTAAGTAGGTAGAGATTCTGGATTATGGAAATTTTTAAACTTAAAATTTATAACCTACATTTTTTTTGGATAAAATTAAAGATTAAGTGTAATATTATAAGATCATGTACTTTGTTCTTTGATTTTTTAAATTCCATTTGAAAATTTAATTAATTTTCTTACGCAGTGTGATTTGATATTTTGGAAATAATTACACAGAAGTATATTTTTCCATAAAACAAATTGCACGTATCGATTGCGGTCTCTTAAAATAGAGAGCAAGGCCATTTTCGACATTTTTTTTTATTCAATTCGCTAAAGATATTCAGCACAAATATATCCAATCGAATCACGCAGCCCGTTTAGAGAGAACGGATACCCTTGACACACTTTTTTTGTTAAACGTCAATTCCTTAGGTGTTGATTTCCACTGCGAGTGCGCCGAAGAAAACGAAATAAGCTCTCGCCTTCGCCTTTACCCTTTGTACCGGTACTCTTCTAGGAACGTTTAATTTCTTTTCTGAAACTACAGCAATTTTACTTTGCGCAAAAGGTACTTTGTGAATTATTAATTTAGAGTTAATGCAACTTCAGATGAAAGAAGATGATATATTTAATGTTGCATATACTAGGTGCATTAAGAAACTACATCGTTATATATACTTTTTAAGTTATCTTCACTTTTCCTCCAGTTTTAATCTGCATTATAAAAGCTCAAAGGAGTTTTAAAGTCACGCTAATCAGTTTTAATACAGTAATCGTTAATTGCCTTATCAAATTTTCACGTATTTTTTGAAAGTAACATAATCGTTTTAAAATTCGCGTGCAAATTACTCCTCAAGTAGCAGAAAAAAAAGTATCAATGCGTTCATCAACACGATAAAGGAAGTGCCGAGCAAAGCGGTAGCAATTAACTCCGCTGGGAAAAGAGTCGATGTAGAGCGAGCCCCGGGCCGGAAGAAAATTAGAGGGGCGGGGTGTGAGAGGGGCCGATTGGTAGAAACGAGACGCGGCCACTTAGAGACAACAAGAGGAGGAGGAGGAGGGATCGCTCCGCGCCGCTGGAAAAACGTGTAGGAAGCCTGGAGCGGAACGTGACTCCTCCGGGAGGGAAAGACGCGCCTCTTGTCGGGGGGATACCCGCGCCCCGTGCAAACGTCGCATTAACGGCCGTAAGTGTGTCAGCGCCCGGCGCATATGCTTTGCATTCTGATACGGTATCCGCCGCGGCGGTGCAGCCCCCGATCGCCTCCCAAAGGAAGGCGGCAATTCGACTTCGGATTATGAATAGAACTCCTGTCGGCCGTGTAAATAAGGACGCGGTGCACTTGCCTGGAAAGTTGCCCTTTTAATGCTAGACTTGTCAGACGTTTTTAAAATGTTTAGAAATGTGTAATGTTGAAAACTATCAGTTTTATTCATTTTAGAATAATTTTAATGGATTTATTGCTTAATGAATATTCCAATAATCACGATATTTTTTAACAATTAAGCCTTTTGAATATATTTTAATTTAATGAATAAAATAATAAGCTTTTAATATTTCACATTTACATTTTCCACGTCATTTGTATGCATTGTTTTTAAGTGTTACAGTCTGCTTCATTTAATAGTATAATGCATTTAAAGTTTAAAGTTACGCGAGACAGACAGCTGTATTAATATATTTGTGGAGATGTATGACACGCGCGCACCTTGTCAATAATTTCAACTTTGCATTAAAATATTGATACTGCGTAGCATAAAGTAACGTCAATATTTGCAAAGTTTCATTCAGTTGTCGGCTTTTAAACTACATTTATTTCATAAAATATCTTACTTTACGAGCTTTTTTCTGTTCAGGAACATTTTCGATAAAAATCCAATTTAATGTGATTTTATGTGCGCGATCAGTTTGCAAATTCAGTTTGCAAACTATTTTCTGCGCGAAAATAGGTTTGTCATTTTCACTTGATGCTTTATTAAACTAAGCTGGAAACGTTACTTTCATTAAAGCGTAATAAGTTAGATTAGCTGTATATATGCGAGGAGCTGCGGGAAAATGTTTGTCATGCGTACATACCGCGGATCCTATAACTTTAGGTTTATGTACTCAAGGCAAGATGTGAAACAAGAGAGGCAAACTTCATCGGCATTATCTTTCGCAAATTTAATTAAATCTATTCGAAACAATCTGAAATAAATACCACTCCGAATACCTTTTGAACTATTTCCAAAGTGAGTTTCCCCGGGTTTTCCGAAAGCAATATAAGTCATCCGACAACTCGTTAAAGAAGAGAAATCGCCATTGAGTTTTAACGCGAGTTAGCGCGCATACCGCGGCAGTCGAGGAGGCGAAGATTCATCGGTGTCGAAAATGAAATTTAAATGCCGACTCACGGGCTGGCATTGGAGATTCGAGGATTCGGCGGCGGTCGACAATAACCTAACGGGAGCCGTTCGCTCTGGGAACGCAATTTAACGCGTGAACGGAGAGGCGCCTCGTGAGACGCCGCGAGGTGGGACAGACGCGGCGTCGGGCTCGCTGCAATTTCGGCACGTTTCCAAAACATCTTTCGCCTCTAAAGGCCAAAACGAGTAGGAAGGAGGACGGGACGAGCGTCGAGGGACAGAGCGTCGATCGATTTTCAAATTTTACGGCGCGAGCTTTACGACGCTGACGCATAAAGGGAGAACTTCGCTACTCTCGCTCGTTTGTAAAAGAGTTTTACGTCTTCATTTATTTTCTTTTTAATGGAACACTTTTAAGTTTAACTTCTAAATCAATGCGAGTTAAGGATTGAGAGTGATGACGTTCTAAGTTATTAAAGGGCATGTAAATCAAAGATTTAATGTTCCGTAAAAATGGTAATAGTTTGTTGTAATTACTAAACGATTAGCTTATGGTAGTTTTTGAATTATAAAGTAGGGATAAATACCCAAATAAATGACCGAATTATTCCTTAATGAATATAATTGCGTAGAATTAGTTTTAATGTTAATGCTAAATTCGCATATTTTCAGTAAATTGAAATAGATCATCTACTTTATAATACAATGACTTTATTACACTTACATCTGCATCATATACATCAGATACTGTAAAATGACACCTGATATGTGTATTTAAAAAAAAAATTTTTATAAATTTTTATAATTTTAAATTGATTCTCTTACGAAAACGATTTTACGAAGAAAAAAGAAATTTATTCTAGCCGCAGTAAAGTAAAGAATTTTTCCCGTCTCTCTAAGCACTGAAAAAATGTAACAATCCGTCTAACACGACACACTGTACAATAAACTCCCGACCAAAGATGCAGCACCCAGTGAAATTGACTTTGGGGAAAAAAAAGTGAAAGAACCCGCCGAGAAAAGGAGGAGGAAGAGAGGAGCACGCGCGCGCGCCCCGGCATCTGCGGCAATCGATCAGGCGGGTGAGTAGCGTAGCTCGTGACTCGGTGGCGGCGAGCGCGCATGAGGAAAAGCCACTTACGCCGGGACCTGTCAAACGCTCTCTTCCGGAGGCCTATTAGCCGTGCGCCGGCCCCTCTGTGTCTCGCCGTGCGCTCTTCAAATTTTTCCGGCGTCTCGGGTTGCCGTGCCTCGGAAGTGTGCACACACGGACTCTAATGGATTGATGCGCTGGATGCGACAGTTTGACTGGGGAATCGGGGCGGCGCAGGATCCGCCTGTGTTTGGAGTGAGAAAATTCAGTGGGTCGACCTTTTTTTTAAAGGGGATTTGTAGAATTGTGGGAAAGATTAGGAAAGTTTTTCCGGGATAGTGTGCGGAGGGCTTTTGGATTATTTATGTAGTTAAGGAAAGTTTAGTTTATAAACTGAGAAGCGAGGGGGGCAGTGGCACGATAAAATTTTGAGTTTCAAAAGTTTATAGACATCGATCGCGATTTCAAAAAATACAATTGGTGCGAGGAATTTAACTGATATTGCTGCATAAAAAACAGCGTATATTTTATAGCTAAAAAGTTAATATTTTTTTTATTTGTGTTCGCATTCAAATTTTTAAAATTAATTAACTAAATTACATTTAAATGCAGTTTGTGTGCGAATTGTATGGAAGAAATAATCTCCCGAGTTTAAATTCACGTTAACCAAAGCCATCGCTGCTAAATTAGCCAGAGCAAATTCCTATAAATCGACCCGCCACCCGGTTAATTTTCATTTCACCCCGAAACTTCCTTTATACCCCTCGGGCTTGTGTTTTCGGTCGCGAAATGCTAGAAGACGTCCGTCGCGCGCCCGACTTTCGGAAGTTTGCAAAGCGGTAAAATTGACCCCCTCTCGTGTGCGCCATCCCTCTCCATCTGGGTTCCGACTTTTCACCCGCGGGCTAAGTGATTCTTGGAAAGTTTTTCCCCTTTGTTTCGCCAGATCAGCAGTTGTTCGAGTTCCGATCCTTCGCGGAGTTGCGGGTGACTTGGAATTTTGATACGCCATTTCGAAGTAATGACTCCGCGTCCCCTTTCTTCCCTAATTTCGAAAGTTGGTCAGCTTTGGATGGCCCGTGCAGACTTCGTATTGTCTGAAGCTGATTAGAGTTGTTGCTGTAGAAAAAGTTCGTTATGCATTTTTTGTTATGCAAGTAATTTGTGCATTTTCATGAAAACACAGGATAATTGGAAAACGGAATGTTTCATTTAATTTCACCGATATTTCAATGCTGCAACATTAATATCAGTATATTGCAAATTAATTTGATAAAATTTCAGGATTGTAAAGTTTGTATATAATTGCTACGCTTTCACGAGAATGGGAAAACATACTCGTTTAATTGGAAAAAAAACGTATATAAAACCGATTATTCAGGCATAAGTGAGTATTAAAATTAAAAAAGTTTATTTGATAAAAAACCTAATTTAATACGCGCACAATATTAAATATTTTATGAATTGAATGTTACAAAAGACTTTTTAAAATAAAATTTCTTTTGCTCGCGATCAAATTAATTTCATGCAAGAATACTCCATAAAAAAAATTATGTAGGAAATCGAAGTACGTCGATCATGGGGGTAAAATGAACCAGCATCGTATAATAAGATACGCCATAAAAAAGTTATTGTTTAATCAATATTATTTGGTAAATATTTAATTAAGAATTCTCTTTTATTAAGATGAGACAGTATATTTTACAGGGTGTTACAATCTACCTCACTGCAACTTGTTTATGATGTTCCTCACTGCTCGTTTTTAATCATGGCATTCTCCAAAATTGCGTAGAATAGTGCAGCGCGTATATTCATATTCGCATGAAGAATCTAAAGGTGGAAGGAGCCGTGTGAGTTCCTCTCGAAAAGACGAAGGGATCGCGCAGCCAAGGGTCGGCGTTCCATTATGCGGCGGGAAAAGCTTTATTGGTTCATCTTTGTAATGGGGGGAATATTGCGCGGCCTCGGGGCCTGGCGGCGCTCGCAGTCGAGTGGGCTCGCGCTTTCGTTTCGACTCCCGCCATTCCCGAAAATTGAAAGCTCGACGAGGCCGGCGACTCCACTCCCGCGCGCGCCGGGGCTCCTTTTCATATCCCGCGGCTTATAAGTCGAGCGCAGGGTAAATAAACGATATTCGCTGGATATACGGCGCTGCGCGGCTTTTGTGTAGCGCTTTCTCTGTGTCAATATGTAATCGCGAGATTTTCTTGTATAAGCTGAGCGAGAATTTCTTCTTTTTTTTCTTTTTCGATGTTTAGGTGGAATAATCCATTTAACTTTGCATTTTCGCAGCTGGTAATTTTGCCGTATACTTGATAAGAAAATTTTTTAATTCAAATACATTGATAAGAATTTTATTAAAGTTTTTTTAAAAAAATGAAAATAACAAGCAAACAAATTTTCCATGCATTTTGGGAAGATCATATTACAGATACCTTTTGATTTGACTTTTTTCTTTAAAGGATTACCTCAACTTCGAGCATCGACTTCCGCTCCTTTGTAAAGACACTTCAATTACTCCAGGAAATTATACACAAAACAATTAGCGACACACGGTTCAATTACTCGCATCATCAGTTACTGCACGGAAGAGAAGGTGCACCGAAGGAAATTTCGTTCTCACGAGCACCGTGAAAATCCCATCCCCGCTTCTAATTTAATAATGAATTAGTCGCTGCACACGACGAAAATCAGCCCGTAATTTCGCGAAATAATCACGGCCGAGATTGCCCCGGCGTAATTGCCGGGCGCGAGCTTGCGCCCCCCTACCCCGCGTGCACCACCGGCGCGCGCGTCGTCATATAGCGCGTCGCCTTATCGCAATTAGCGTCTCGCGCGAAAATAATTATGCCGCCCGCAAGCCGCGGAATTGCGCGCGGGAGTCGTAAAAAAAGCGAGAAGAGGGGGAATTGCGTATGTAAACGAAGCCGCGTCGTCGATTAATTTTCGGTCGCTGCAGTAGAGTGCGCGCCGGACAATCGCGATTACGGGACTAGGAATGCCACCGACTCTCGACGCATTGGGGCGAGTGGATGTAGGACGGAGGCTTCGAGAGCGAGTCATCGAGTTCGCTTCAGTAATTAGAACAGCTAGTAGGGGTAGTCGGTCAGCGATATTTTGGGTTGACTGCTTTCATGCTGGGCTTATTTTATAATTTTTGGAGTGAGGTGGAGAGTACTTGACATTTGTTTTTGTTGCGGTATTTATGCGATGAATAAAGCTGCAGGTTATTAGTTCACTTCTCCAAGTGAATAAGCTTATTTCTATTTTCAGAGCTTTAAAAATAATATTTAAAAGGATTAAAAAGACGGGTTCTTAATGACTCGTGGGAGTTGTGGTTTAATGGGGTTAGCTTTTTTATGTTACACCCCTTTAATAGGGTATTAACGAATAATACAGATTACAGTTAATTTTATAAATTCTTGTACATTTATAATAGAATAATTAAAGTGGAATCACCGTATTTAGATTTTATTTAATTAATCAATTTTCTTGAGTATTACGGTCATGATTGCAGTTAATAAATTAAATGTCATTCTATAATCTCTGTATTTTACGGTAATAAAAATACTCTTACATCAAATTAGTAAACTATAAAATTATGAAAGTAGACCAATAAAAATGTAAATTTTTTTACCACAAAGATCGTCACGGATATCCAGTGAAAAAATAATTGGCCGTTAAAGAGCAAGGCCAGCAAAGCCATCGTTCAAAGAGACTCGCACTTAATCGTCGAATAAACAGCCCAGCGGGCGCGCGCTCGGGAGGAGCGTCAACCCGAAGGCGGAAGAGGCTCGGCTCTCCAGTAAGCAGCTGTAAAATTTACCCGGCCCTTGAATCCGCGTGCCTCTCATTTTCTCGCCGGGCCGAGATTTTACGAGGCCGCCGCGGAAGCTCCTCGGGGGACCCTCCGCGCGCGGCTAATCCCGCCGAAAATTTTCAACATCACGTACGGAGGATCACTCGTCGTCTCGTGCTCCTTCCGCGCCCGCCTCCTCTTTTTTATGCCGCTTCGTAATTTTCCGCCGCTTTTCACGGCTCGGAAATAGAGAACTCGGGCGGACTCCCTCCTTGCGGCTTCTCAAAAAAAATCGGACGTTTAGGGGCGACGTGTGCGGCTAAGAGTTTATCGGTGGGCGTAAAAAGTTTTATCGCTGGAGTGAATTTCGTGAATTAGGTGTAATGAAAACAGTCGGAGGCCAAGGGTTTTCAGCTTTACGAGGCGTTGCGGTATTCAATTTCCCGGAGAGCTCGGTCGGGATTAGGCGCAGCGAAAATTCAATGCCCTGTTCGCATTATATTAATGGAGATGCTTTTTACGACCCCCCGCGGCGCTTGCTTTAATTTTTACGTCGTTCTTCAAATTTTTTTTCCGGCAGCTCAAGCGAGAGGAATCGAAACGGTTTATCATAATTTTTTTGCGCTTTGATGGATGGTTCAATGCTGATCCGCGTGTACGCATCGATTTTTATTAACTTCCTCCTTTCTTTTTCTATTTAATGTATCGACGAGGTGCTTTATAAACTCACGGTTTTTAACGATATTTAAAAGATAATGGTCGTCGGATATCTGGTTCGCAACGAAAAAGAGATGGATAGAAAGTGCACTGAAGCTCGAAGTCAAGATTAATGCGTTTCTGTATCATCCCTGCAAATAAACAGATCAGTGGATATCCTTTCGGCAGTGAGGTATAGCATATTTAATACATAACGCTTTACAATTTCCTATAATAAAAATCGACAATTTTCAATTCAGTGATAAATCTTTATAACATTAGAAAATATGAGAAATAATTTATGGGATTTAAAGAGCTACATAAATAATTACTTACCATTACTTCAAAATCATTACATTTTTTTAATGCTACGAAAATCTACTTCAACAAGACAAGAAAAACGAAAAAAATTAAAATTTTCCAAAAAAAAGGTTCATCAATCGCCATAAGAACAAAGTGTTAAAAAACGGGGAGCAAGTCGGCAGCGCGCATAAATGAAAGGTAAAATTTTCAAATAGACTCCCTCCTGAACCAGTCCGGCCCTTAATCATCGCCACTGGCTTTTCGCGCGAGAAAAAGGAAGGGAGCGGCGCGTCGGCTCGGTTCAAAGAACTTTTCGATCTTGGCGGCGTCGTTCAGGATACGGGCCCATGCCAACTCGCGGGCGGAGATACGCGGCGACGCCGCGATCACAATCCGCGCTTTGTTCGCGCGTGCCGCGGCGCACCCGAAATAGCGCTGCGGCAGGCGCGACGACGCGAGCTCATTAACGGGCGCGAGTAAGGCCGCCACTGTGCCGCGATCGTCGCGTTGACTTGACGGAGTGACGGATAACCGCGCGGATCGCTCCCTCGCAGGCCTGTAAGATCTCGCGGCGATTTATAGCGTCGTTTTAGCGGGAAAGGGACCTTTTAGGCGCAATTGTACAATTTGTGGCTTTAATATCAATTTTCACTCTAAATTTGAGTAAGTAAAATTTAGCCATATGCACTTATTTAATGTGCACAATCGTTCATTATTCGCGTTAAATAAGTGAATATGAATGAATTTCACTTATTCAAATTTAGAGAAGGTCGAGAAGGTTCAGAAAGAGATAGGTCGAGTTTTATTTATCTTATCGCAAAATTAGAAATTTATACGTAGTCTTATATAGATATATGCTATAGAAAATATATAAATAAAAGAAGGAAACCGAGTTGTATAAACGTCAAATTGGCAGAAGAGAGAGATGTGTCTTTTGCCGTTTGGGAAACAAAAATAAGAGAACAATAATAACCTTTCACTATAACAAATAGCCCCGTGCGAGATTCTCCGTTTATTTGGAATTTGGCGACGCACGGATCTCGCTGCTCCAATTTCGGGTCATCGATTTACGTCCTCTCACTCCCTCTATCCAAACTCTCTTCCTGTGTTCCTGCTCTCCCACATCCGAATTGTCGATCTCGTCGAGATTTCGCGGTTTTTCCCTTTTTCCACTATTTGCCGAGTGATAAAAATATTGCCCTATCGCCCAACTGTAATACAAGCCGTTACTTCCCACCGAATTTCTTGCTACACGGTTGGACACATATCCCACACAAAGTCCTCGCAATATCAAGCGTATACTGTTACGTCGAAAAGAAAATAGAACACTTTATAATAAATTCATGAAATGAGAATTAATAAATTGAGAATAACCTCTAGTCCAGGATCCTCTCACATCAAGAAATGTAAAGGTTCCGTGCACGGAAACCGCAATATATTATTCTCAGCGAGAATGGTGGATTGAACTTCACTGCGTCAGCGACGTGGAAGACAAACCCAGAGCAGATATTCAACGCTGCTCAGCTTAGTCCAATCAGGACTTGGTGCGATATTTCACGCAACCGGCTAACGCGAGCCGTTCGTAGAATCCTTAATTCTAGATACGTAATTCCGTAAGAATTCTTGTCTTTTTCTAAAGAAAAGGCTCGCGTAGAAAAGGAAAGGGGCTCTATTATCAATGAGATCAGAAAAAGGACTGCTTAACTCAGTCTTGACGGCCGAAAATCAAACAAGATTGATAAAGGAAGATCGAGAATGAAGTCGCTACGCGACGGAGAAACAATAGAATCTTATGCTCTCTTTTTTAAATCTAAAAGAACGAAACATATACGTAAAACCAGTACCACGCGAACACCTGCACGGTATCATTAAACATCGGTTATGCAAACGGGCTAAATAAATAGATGCCTACTCGTCCGCCTGAAAGGTCCCTCCATCGAAAAAACGCAAATGTCGGCGAAAGATAAAACTCACGGTGATCGCGGCAGAAACCCTCGTTAAGCTGCCCCCGCCGGCACTTCATATCGCGCGTCGAAGATGTAACTCGCGCGATGATGAATGAGCCCCCGGCGGAAGTATACACGAAAATGGTTTTACCGCGTGAATCCACGCTTTTTTTGCCGCGAGTTCACTTCTGGACGGCTCCCTTATAGAAAACCAGAAGGGGTGGGAGTGAGGGGGAGGTGGATATTGAATAAAATATTACAGGGCTGTCGGACACGCCAGCGGGACGAGCTATGACACGCTGTTGCACATTGCAGCACGGGGTATTGAAAAATGTCTCGGGGCTCGGGTAGTCAAACGGTCGATCGGCCAGGGAAAATGAATCCATCGTGTGTGCACGCGCCACGAGCGGGATCTTCACATTTATTTGCGCTTGACATCCATTTTATTCGAAGGCTATTGCAGTGCACCTCCGACGGATTGAAAGTTTAATGGAATTTATGTTTTTAATATCGATATTGAATATTAAATTTATTTTTTCAATTTTCAGACTCAGAATTAGATGCGGATTAATTGAAATATAAAATCAAGATCCAAGATTTACGATGAATATTTTATGATGGCATAAATATTATTAATAACATTTTACTATCTTTATTAAGCTTTTCAAAAAAATATATTTATTTAATTTGTCATCAATATGATGCCTCAGGCTATTGAACGAACGGCACATATTTTACGCCAGTCAAACAGAATCAGATTTTTACTGTTTATATTTATTTTCTGATATTTTAAAATAATATAAAGAATTAGTTAATTGTACCTAGAAAAAAGAATTATTAAAAAAAATTAACATCGAACAACACCACGTTATAGAAAAAAGTCTATTACATAAGATTTACAACTCAGTTCGAACCAAGGAAGCAAAGCAACTCGAAGCTGAAGAAAAAAAAAGGTCGGAGGTCTAATCACGGTGCAGTCGGCCGCGCTGCCATTGTTCCGAATTCGCCTCATCGATTTCGGCGGCATCGGGCGAAGAATAGCGCGGGGTGGATTGTCCTCCCTCGGCCGCAAAAAGTCTTCCTCCGTATCCGGCGAACTACTCTGCGGAATCTCGCTCGGGGCAAAAAGTTTAATGCGCACGTAGCGCGTGCGCGCGCGCCAATTTGCAGACGTAATAGCGCGCGGTGGGAAGCCGCACAGTCAATCGCCCCGTCGACGACGGCGCGTCATTTCCGCGGGAATTAGCGCCGGCAGGTGACTGCCCGGTCGAGGGCACGCGTGCGCAATTGACATTTCGCTTATCTCGATGCGCGGGAATGTCGCGGTGCAGCGCCGCGGATCGGTACGGAGGATGCCAATTGCGGCGAGGCTCGAATTATGTTTCTTGCGAAGTGCACTTGCCGAGATGGAATTGAGAATGACTTCTGCGAAGGTTGCGTCTTTGTAATAAAGATTAATTTGGAATTGATGCGGGGTATCTGTCTGTATTTTTTTTTTTTTTTTTGGTTCGCACTCTTAGTAATAATTTAATGACGGTAAAAATGTTAGTGTGGCGATTTATCTTGTAACTGTCCGAGGCAAGATTCTTGTATCTGTTAAATTAAATTATTTTTTGCAATTCTGTGCGTAAAGTTAGTGCGTAAAAAATCTTTACGCATACTTACCACTAAATTTTAACAAAAATATATAAATTTGAAATTGGTGAAAAGTGAAGTAAAAATTAGGTGCATAGGCTACGGTAAGTTGATGATTAGTAGAGCAGGTTCCACTAATTTTTAGTGTCTTTTATTCAATTTTAGTGTTTTATTAACTGTTGAAAATTTTCATTAACTTAACTTTAAAA